>JAQIXG010002502.1:0-17576 GCA_034700105.1 Oconnorella tubifera | reverse complement strand
TATTACATTAATTAAAGGATATACAAATTATATATAGAGTCATTCGAGGAGCGGAGGGATCATCGAAGATAAATGAGTACAAATTATTTATGCATACAGTGTCAATTAAACACTAAGCAAAATATTACACGATTCCGGAAATTTTTGAATATTCCTCAAATTAAATTCGGCTAATGAATCTAAAATGAAAATAAAAATGTAATTTGTTGGTAGGGAGATAAAATCCCTCCAGAAGCTATAATTATTTAGGCATGAATATAATTATACAAGTAAATGCTTATTCAACTACAGAATTACATACAATTTGTATGCTATAGTCAGATGACGTATATTGTTAAAAAATGTCATCACAAGTTGATAAGTAAACAGTTTATTTAGCTAATCCCTAGAAAATTCTTTGCGCCACTTCATATAATATCATCAGACTGTCTGACTGAGACTGTCTGACATCAGCCTTACCAAAAAGTTTTTATGCTACTGAAGCTTCAGCTATAGGCCACAGAGGCTTTTTGTTAATTAGACCTAACCTATATAAGATCACAGCATCTCGAAGAATCTGTTGTTTTTTAGTGAACAACTTTCGAGTACAGTCTTTCCCGTTACAGTAGACTACACATATTATACATAACGTATAGGCCTATATCTTGTAAACAAAACCGAGTTTGAAATAATTACTGGTTACGAAAATACAGTTTGAGTTTGTATATAATTTACTTGTGCCCTTACACTTGTAAAAATAAAGATGAGTCGCGCAGAAGCTGCAGGAGATATGGCTATCATTCGCGGCAAGGTTGGTTTATAATATGCCTAATATACGTATACTATGGATATAAAGGTCGATAATCCCTTAACTTAAATATATTGTAACAATACTTTTGATAGAGAGAATGCTGGTTAGAACATGCTGTAACAGCTATTAATATTAAATGTTGGTAACTTTGAGCGTTTCACAAACTTCGGAATGTGTTTCAATTACATCAATCTGATATTTGAATAATATCTATTTATTCCTATGTTCTTTCTTATAAACAATTTCTTAGCTTTTGTTTTAAAATCATCTGTATAAAAATGCAGCCAACACGACTTGTTGCATGAAAGCAGAAGTTTTGCATCACATAATCTTTAGTAATTGTATAATTTTTAAGCCATTTCGACTTATTAGGACTGATAATTTTAGAAATTAATTTTCGGGCAGTTTTGAACAAATGCTTTCTAACAAATAATGCCTCAATTGAATAGGTTTTGAACAGGTTTTTTAAATTTGATTTCATTTTGAATAGGTTATATTCGTTTTCATCAATAATTGGTTTTATAAACTCACTATCCAATAAGACTTGCTTTTTCATGTCGTTGTGTATTTAAGAAAGCGTATTTTTATAGAAAGGACTCATGGACTCATTTTCCATTATCAGCTTTAATTAAATGTGTAAAAAATTATATCGGATCAATTGATCAAGAAGGATAAAATTAATAACAAAAAATAATACAAACTAATTAAAAAATAAGAACAAACAACTTAACTGTAACATAGCATTATCACACATATAACATATGTTTTCATATGTGTGATAATAAATTTCGTATGTCTGATTTTTTGGTTAAATATTTTTTATAGATTGCCTCACGTTATGATAACGACACAGAGAGAGAAGTTCTTGGTTGGTTCAAACAGATCATCAATATAGACATTGACCCAGGCATGCGTAATGTTGAGAAGGCTCTTCATAACGGACAGGATCTTGTCAAGTAATGTATTGGCTTACTAAGGACGACAGTGTTATTAGTTTAAAAATAATTTGGTTTGTTTGAAATTGTTCATAATAAATATGCTTCTGTAAATAACTTTTTAATGATTACAAAATTTCAGTAGGCCTATTTCTGGTTTTTTACCTTAAAATTTAGTTACAATCTGAAGATTATACCTTTAATTATTTAATTATTTTCTATTCTGAATACACAGAATACATTATTGTATATAATAAGCTTAATTGTTTGATCATTAGTTAGAGTTATTCAAAAATAATAATAATCATTACAATCCTAATATGCACTCTGTCCATGTATCTATTGACCATCAGCTACTATAGTAGTACAATTTATTATAGATTAGCGAAAGCAGTTCAACAGGGCACGCCGAACTGTCCGGCCAAGGCAAAGAAAATGTCTCTTAAACACAACACACTTTCTGCACCATTTAAGCAAGTAGGCCTATGATGTTAGTTTTATTTCAATTAGACTTTTGTTGAAAATATTACATTTATATTTATATTACTGCAAAGTAAATTGTCTCTGCACTGAGGCAGATGGGCCCAGACACCCGGCGGAACTTCCATATGTTTGACAATTATTAACTAGTGGTTTGCTTTATATTGACATTACAGTTTAGTGTTGTCTAATACAGATGGAAAATATTCAGATGTTTCTAACTTTCTGTGAGAACTACGGCATGTCGAAAACGGGACTGTTTCAAACTGTTGATCTGTATGAAGGCACCAACATGCCGCAGTTCTTAGCTTGCATCCAACAATTGGGAACTGAGGTTTGTGCATGTGTTACTTTATTCGTTTATAAAGTAAAACTCTCTTAGCATTAAGAAATTAGGTATATTTTTTACCATTATGCATATATAATTGATAAAAATTATTATAAGTACAAAGGTCAAAATTGATCATAACAGATTTTATTATTTGACCATTTCTCAATGCTCGGTAGCAAATTGATTAGAGCACGAACACAAACTCCGGTTCAGAGAATGCTCACTATGTCCCTAACTCACTGTAGCCTTCAGTAAGTGCTTAAATTGACAACTAGGCCTACATCTAAGTTTTCATTCCTATAATAGGTTTATGTATGAAATTTGAAACTTTCATTTAACGTATGATGATGACAGTGATACATAGTTTGTGTCAGTTAATATAATTTATGTCTCTTACCTATTTATAACTTTAGTGTCAACGTAATGGATTTACCGGCCCAACAATTGGAGCAAAGCCAACAGAAAAGAACATCAGAGAATTCACAGAGGAGCAACTCAAGGCTGGCCAGTCTGTCATTGGCCTACAGGCGGGATCAAATAAAGGCGCCAGCCAATCCGGCATGTCCATGGGCGGAGTCAGGCACGTGGCAGACATCAAGGCTGATGACATGAGCAAGGAAGGTCAATCTCACATCGGCCTACAAGCTGGCTCAAACAAAGGTGCAAGCCAGTCTGGGATGTCAATGGGAGGCGTTAGACATGTGTCAGATATTCGTGCTGATGACATGAGCAAGGACAGTGCCAGTACAATTGGTCTCCAAGCAGGATCAAACAAAGGTGCTTCTCAAGCTGGAATGGCCATGGGTGGTGTGCGGCACGCTGCTGACATTCGCGCAGATGACATGAGCAAAGATAGTGCTGGAACCATTGGCCTGCAGGCTGGTTCAAACAAAGGAGCCTCTCAGGCGGGTATGGCCATGGGAGGTGTACGACACGCAGCGGATATCAGAGCAGATGATATGTCAAGAGAAGGTCAGTCAGTTATCGGGTTACAGGCTGGCTCAAACAAGGGAGCCTCGCAAGCTGGCATGTCTATGGGTGGGGTTCGCCATGCAGCTGATATCCGGGCGGATGACATGCGTGCAGAAAGTTCTGGAAGTATTGGGCTCCAGATGGGAAGCAACACAGGTGCCTCACAGTCTGGCATGTCGATGGGTGGCGTTCGCCATATAGCAGATATCAAGGCCGGGCCTATGGATCAATCAGGCCAGGGTGTCATTGGGCTACAGGCTGGCCAGACAGGTGGAGCCACGCAGGCAGGAATGGCCATGGGTGGCCGACGAGACATTAGTCAGAAGTAAAGAGAAGAAAAATGAACTTACGTCAATGTTATGTGTGAACTTTGCATTATTGTTGCTTTAACAATATATTACCTAGAATATATCACGAAGCAGCACTGGTATTTATTATAGTAATAATGTTTTCCTTAATGTATATCAAAGATCCTATTAGTAACTATATTTAATAAATGGGTTTGTTACAAAAGCAATCGGTAAGTGTGTTAGCAAAAGTGTTGCTAATTAAGAATATGACAAAGAAATGAAGAAGAATAAAGAAGAAATGAACTTATTGATAAACATCGTTGATAAACCGTTTATTCTTAAGCTTTAGTATATGATATAAGCTAAAATGTTTTGGTATCTTATTAAAATATTAAATTTACTGAGCCTATAGACATGTTCAATGAGAGCCTTCGTGCTTTAATTCGTTCCTTAATTTTCTAAACTCAAAATAAGTAATATAACTTAGCTTACATTTTTCCTTGAAACGAAGTTAGCAACAGTTTAAATAAATGCTTCAAAATGTCAATATAACTTTTATAACTAAAATACTTGACCAGATCATAGATGCTTAGCAAAAATCAACAACAGGCCTAACTGCTTTAAGATGGATTCGAAATTTATGTGCGCCGAAAAGTCAATGAATTAGATGCCAGGGAAGGGTTGCGACTACCCTCAATCTTTAACCCGTTTGATGTAACTTTTTCATTTTAATCAAAAAAATTGATCTATAGATCAACTTGATCAAGTCTTCAAGTTTTCAATAAATTTTCTTTCTATCGTCAAAGTGCATAGCTTGATAGAAGTGACATGTCAAAACGGCCCCATCAAATTTACTACGACTAATAATTTTAGAACAGGGTTAGGATTAGGATTTAGGTTAGGATCTATAAAGTTAGGGTTAGTACTAGGGTTAAGATTTAAGTTGGTTGGGGTTATGGTTAATAAATGAATTGACGGGGCCGTTTGTTCGTGTTAATGTATTCGATCGGGGTACCCTTGATAGCAATTAGCCCTTGGTCGATAAATTTTTGATTATAATCCAAAAATTCTCATTCTCGTAATTTTTTTTACAACGCGCCGGAAATCATTTTGCTAGTGTATTAAATTGTTTATTTTTATTTATTTTTATTTATTTTTATTAAATTTTATTTTTTACGACTAAAAATATTTACTAAATATTTTCGTTGTTGGATAATCCAGAGATTTTATAACAATATTACGTCTTGCAAGATCAGGCGATTTGTTTCATTTAAGGAATGAATTCATTTTTAAAATTTGCTGAAAATATGTAGAAATTGCCGAAATGCCAATATTTTTTAATAGGGATCAAATCATAATTTGATTTGTAGCATCGTAATGAATTAAATCCTAAATTAATTTAGGATCTAATTAACATTTCATTAATTTAGTCCTAATGCAGTTAAGTGATAAAAAATGGGAGCATTTTTCGTTTTTTGAGCTTTTAGGTTACTAAATTTAATTTATGTTATCTGCTCACTTGCAAATTAATCCTCGTTTAATTGAGAAGATATAAACTGTGTTGAAGTAAATGCAATGATTTTCAAAAATTTCATCCCATAAATATTATCTATAATTATTGATATTAAATCAATAATTGATGCTCTTCATTACGCTTCTATTATTTAATGAAATAATAGTTAAATTTAAGGATGTTAATAATTGATTTTAGCCCGATTGATTTTAGTTTCTTTAATCGAATATTTAAGATTATTATAGCAAAATGAAGCGCAGAGCTTCTACGCGCTCTGACGTAAAACTAAAACCAGTTATCGATTCAGTTTCCACCCGCCATCGAGCTTCTCTCAGGATTACTGACAAAAAACCACGCTCTTGTGATGCATCTAACTCTACACCATTGCCGAAAGACAAATTGTTGAATGATTCGACGGGTGATCACGCAGAAGGGGAAGAGAGTAAGATGAGTAAGTCTCTGCGGTGCAGAAATAATTCAAAACGTTGCGTCGATGAAGTGTCTGATGATACAAGCGTGACAGAATCTGAGGATTGTGAACCTAAGAAGCCGAGAAGTGGTTCGTTGTTAATATCTAAATTTTTGTAACTTTATTCTGGTCTTGTGCGTTTTTAATTATTTGGTTCTATCATTTGACAAGTTGTAGAAATTGTTTATATTCAAAGCTCACTGGTAAAGTGGTTGGAATGTTGGACTCGGAACACATGGGTTTGAGTCACTGTGGGGTGCAATATATTGTTAACTTTCTGCAATCTTTGGAATGCGCGTAAATCGTCAGTTACCTCTAAAAGATCGTTGTTATATTTTATGCTCTGTTCAAAATGTTAAACCTAATTTTGTAACTTTGCGTTATATTTTGTCTCATTATGGTAATAAATGTTGCGCGTTTTATCAAATATTCATTGTGGCTTTTGTCTATTGCTTATATTTTATTTATTATATCTTTGATCATTAATTCCTTGCATTAAATAACCTTCTTGCCATGCCATTAAGCTACATTCAAGCGAAGTAATACTAACTGTTGATACTTGGTCTTGCAATCACCACTTTTGTATAAGACGATGTATTTAAAAAGAAAACGTAACTTATTTTTCTTTATTTTATGTAACTGCTACTATATCATTTAGCTGTACGTGCCAGCCCGCGATGTCATCCAGCCTTTCTGGCAACTCCGCCTCTACCAGGAGAAACACCGCGCCGATCTGGTCTCTGTCGACTCTCAGACATACACAGCGGGTAGACTGGTGTCCTTTTTATTAATTTGTAATTCTTTGGCATCCTTTTTATTAATTTGTAATTTTTTGGCATCCTTTTTATTAATTTGTAATTCTTACGCTATTATAGATTAGATATAACTAAATAATATAATTATGTAATTAAAGATAGTTAAGTCCAATTGCGGAGTAAGAGAGAGAGGGAAAGAATGAGGCAGTGTCTGACCAAATGGGCATTTACTGTTGGATTAGTATAGATATAGAATAGTTTTTTGTGTGTTTTGGCTAAGTGGTGATTTGGCGTACTTATTAGGTATTGAAGTTTTGGTTGGGAGTATTGAAAATGTAACATTTCTTTATGCGAGATGTTTGAGCTTATTTGAGTAAATCGTTTATATTTTCATGAGAATGAAATAATGAAAATATTATTAAGCTTTTATAAATATATGTTCATTTGCTGTAATATCTATTAGTTTATTTATGTTTATTTTTGTTTTAATTTTATTTAAAGTATATACTACTGTAGTTCAAATGTGATTAAAATGCAATATTGATAAGAGACTGATATATTAAAAATTGATTTACGATGTTTCAGTAAAACATCAACTGAGGTTGATCCAGATATTCCAGATAACAGTGCCACAGACACGTCTGAACCATCATCTCACAAATCAACAGAATCATCCACATCACAGATCCCTTCAAAAATATCAAAAACGAAATCTGGCAGAGCGATATCCTACCTTCCTGATGATATCACAGATGACGATGAAAAAGATAAATCTACCCAAAGCGAAAAATCTTCTCGGCGGCAAAATCGCCAGATAAAAACAACAAATGATGACGATGTTAAAAAAGATAACAAATCTCATGACATTAAACCATCGAGTAGCGTAGCTGAACCTGAGTTAAAAGTAAATGATACGAGAAGAAAACACACGCGTAATTTGAACAGTCGCTATTTTGATGGTGCGAAATCGATCGATTCTAAAAAGAAGCCGATTGCTCGTGAATTGAAAAATTTAATGTTAGATTTGACACCGAAACGACACTCAAAAGATGACGATGATTCTAGATCAGGAGCGGATGCTTTTAGAAACATCGCTGTGGTGAAGGGTACTGCATTGAGTCGTGAATTGGAAGATCTGGGATTGCAGGAGGTAGAGAGGATGAACCGGGAGTTGATGAATCTGGGATGCCAGATGAGCAAGGAACTCAAGAGTTTGGGATTGACTGACGGAGCACAGAGTAAGCCTTCTATTCGATCACAAGATGGGAATGATTTGAATCATAGCGAAAGCGATGATGACGATGATGATGATGATGATGATGACAGTGATAATTCAGCGATGAGTATAAACAGTTCAGAGGATGTTTCAGATGATGATGATGCTGAGGTTGTTTCAGACGACAGTGAGGTTGTGATTGTCAATCAGACGTCGACGGAAAGGAAGATGCAAAATGGTATCGTCGCTGCGGTGTCATCTGTTGATGTCAGTGACATTGATAAGTTGATTGACATGAAAGTGTCGCGTAATACGCCGGTGTACGAGTTGGTTAATATGGTAAAGAGTCTGCAAGCGACACTCGTTTGGGTTAAAAGTGACTATGAAGAGAAACTTAGAAACAAGGTATATTTTATTTCTTATTTATTTCTTTTAAACTTTAAGCATCAATATAATATATAAATCTAGTCAGTTGTGAATCGGTAGAGTGCTGTAGTGGGACTCAACAGGTGGCAGATTCGATTTCCATTAATACTGACTACTTTATTAACTTTCTGGACCTTTAGCAAGTCGCTTAACTTGATAGAAATATCTGAGATGTTGTTGATATAATATAGTAATCGAGACATTATACTTAAATTACAATCTTTGTAATTGTAATCTTTGTATATTGTGTAATACATTTATTGCATTGAGTTGCATCTATTGTTAAGATTGAAAGATATTTTCCAATGAATTATTCAAGCAAAATAAACAGTGAATTTATTTTGAAAAATGTTAAAAATGCTTGGTTAAATTGTAAAATTTCTTAAGTGAGCTGAAAGATTTCTTTCTTGGATTACATTTTGCTTAACTAAAAAGTTACGTAAAATTTGCTTAACTTTACGTAACATATTACTAACGTGTAACATTATTTACAGTAATCTTTAGGTATTTTGTGCTAAATATAAACTGCAGAAAGTTGTTGTTTTTTTCTCATGGAATTGTAAACATGCAATTTAATTAATTTAAATATTAAATTAAAATACCTAATGTGGTAAATAAATTTTTGTTTCAAATTTTATAGTATATTCAATGAAAAGATTCATATCTAAACATGTTATAATATTAGTGCTGTTTCGATTTTACTTTGTAATCAATATTTTATATCTAAAGAATGAAAACTTAGAGAGGGCCGAGGCATCTGTTAAGTTAGATGTGCAACGATTAAAGTCGGAACTTAAATGGAAGGTAATATCATACTTGCTGCTTGCATTTAAATTATTTTCTACGACTGAAATTTATAGATAAATATTTCATTGACATTCGATTCATGACAAATTGTTTAACTTATGATGAATTTAGTCCGAAGAAGTACTTAGAAAATTCATAAGTCTGAGTAGCAATCTATAAGAAGTCTTAAGTTAAGAATAGACAAAACTTAGAAGTTATAGTATAACATACAGTGTTTTAGATGTTTCTAAATTCTCTATTAGTTTTCAATTCATTCATTTAATATAACATGTGAATCGCATAGTTATAACAGTTCTAAGTAAAGTTTGTATGTCAAACAATAAACAACAGTGAGTAAAACATAGTGAATGTCTGACTTTTGTTATTGTTTACTTATGGTATATATCAATTAACTTATATATCAATTAACTTATATATCAATTAACTTATATATCAATTAACATTGCCAATTTCTTAAGAAAAGCTTAATTTAAAGTCTTAGAAATTGTTTGCAATCGGGATTAAAGCATTGAGATAATTATTGACAGACTTTTATGATAATGCAGAATGAACAGATTGAAGATTTAAATAAAGTCGCTGAAAAGAATATGGAGATGGAAGCTAAGATCAATTATTTACTAAGTAGCAAGGAGGTATGTTTTCTTTCTTTAGATTCTGAAAGTTTAGTTTATTTCGACATTTCGATACTGTTAAAATATGACTTTGATTATTAAATTCATTTTTGTTATATTATTTAGAATTTTATATGACTTTATTTTATGCAGATCTTGGAAGGATCCAAAAAATTGATAAGGATTTGATTGGTGGAACGAAGGGATAGGAAAATTATTTTATTTCAAAATTTAATTAAACTTTATTTATTTAATTATTTATTTATTTTTAATTAATTTTTATTTAATTATTTATTTATTTAATTAAACTTAAACTTTTTTTTGCATTAGATTTCATTACAGTACAGTAATTGTATTATTTCAGGCATATGATCTTGAAGTTGAAGAACAGAAGAAACCAAAATCTGAATCTGTTGTGCAAGTTTTAGGTAGAAACAGATTTTTATTAATTTTACGTTGTAATTATTGTAAAATTATTTATCTAGACTAAAGAATAAGTGAATAAAGATAATGCTAAATTAAGCTGTTAATACAGTGTAACAAATACACGCATTAGGTTGTTATTACAACTTAATTGATGCATGTATCAAGAAGTTATTGCATGCAATAACTACATATATCAATAGTTATTACAAGGGATTAGATAATTGTGTCTTATATATATTTAAATGTAATTAATACATGTGTCGTTTATTTCAAAGTAGCAGATAAACGTTTGTACTATTAATTACAATGATATATTTGTATTTATTGTAACAATCTTAGCATTTTATTAATTAAAATCGTAATGTTTAGTTTCGGATCACGAAGACGCCGAATTAGATGAAGCAGAGGGTACTTCAGAGAAGAAGACAAAGAAGAAAACGAGGCTGAAAAGAAAGAAGAATGCAGCGGGAGAGGATGTGAATGAGGCAGAGGATATAGAGGTGTTGTTTGTGGGCAAGGATAATGAATCCAGTGCTCTACAGGATATGGAAGAAGAGATAATTTTGAAAGGAAAACAACTGAAAGTTGATGATGTCAAAATCAAGCAATGTAAGAATCCATTTAAATAATGTTTGTAATTTATTAAGAATATGGCGAATGGTTAAAATGTAATTTTTACATGTGGTATCTGGATTATAATATTGTATGGATCAGAGAATAATTGGAAATTTTTGGCATCTAATTGCCTGCATTCAGAATACCAGCGTCTAAATACTGGCAGTCAGATACCGGCTTCTAATTGCGAACAGTCAGATGCCGGAGTTTAAATGCTGGCAGGCAGATGATGGCATTTAAATACCGGTTTATAAATGCTGGCAGTCAGATGCCGGCATCTAAATGCAGACATCTAGATGCCTTCAGTCAGATGCCAGCTTATAAATTCTGGCAGTTATATGACAGTACAGTATTTTGCACTCTTTTTATGACTACAGCCGGTGAAAACCAAGCCAGTGTGGTAGACGTTAAGCCAAGCGAAGAAAATAAAAGCGACTCAGTTGACGCTGATGGTGATGCATCAAAGGGTCGTCATGATATCAGACGTCTCATGTCAAAGTTGCAAGAACAGACGAAGCATGCAGCGCGCAGTGAGGCTGAACGGAGAGAGAGAGTGAAGAAAGAAAGACTCAAGGTTTTGTTTCTATGCGATACACTTTTTTGTTATTGCTGATCATGAGAAAATAAGTGTCTTGAAAGTTAAGATTTAAATTCTGAAATTTGAAGATGGCTTCGTTTGGTTTTAAGTTTTATTAGTCTAGTCAGTTTGCCAGATGATGGGATAAGTTTTAAAGAATGTTGATTTGATTGAGATTAGATGCGTTTTACTGCTGTTCGAGTTGTAACTGTTGGATTAAATTAAGCATATTTTAAAGGGAGCATCAAGTTGACGGCATATTTAATAATGAAAATCGAATCAAGGACCTTGTTTTTCTCAGTCCCGCATCATCTCAGTTTGGCATATCATTAGTTATCGTTCTTAAACGGTAATCCAGACTTAAATTTAAATTAAAGTTTTCAATTTTGACTACTTTATTACTTGAATTTATAAGATTTGTATTTTTTATGCAGCACGTAGTAACAATAGAGACTGATGAGATGACACTGCAGCCTGTGTGCACACGAATGGTTCTCTCTTTTAAAGATGATAAAATGAAGCAGCCAAGGATTGAGATCAATAAGAAAATACTGCAGAATTTAAAACCTCATCAAGTTGAGGGTATGTCTTTATTTCTGTGCCAATTGTTGAACTCTTTATCTCATGTTGAGTTTTATACGTGACGTACTAAATAAAATTGAAAATGATAAAATAAATTAACATGAATTTATACAAATAGATTGTTTCACACTGCATCTATTTCAAGACACTAGTTACTAACTCGTAAACCAAAATTAATACTGAAATAATTTCGTAATGTGACTTGTGTTATTAGCTGTAGAGTTCATATGGGACAATCTGATAGAATCAATGGAGATGTTGTCTAACAAAGAACAGGAGGGTTGCAAGGGGTCTGGATGTATACTTGCTCATTGTATGGGCCTGGGCAAGACTCTCTCTGTCAGTCATTTAATCATATATTTGTTTGCTATTATCTCATTATTTTAATTTATTATATATTGTAGTATATCAAATTGTATATATGTTGGATATTTCATATTTCATTAAATCTCTTGAATAATATCAAGAGATTTATGCTGAAAATAAATAATAAATATTGGAAAAATACTGATAATTTGACAGCAAATGAGCTGTAATGTTATTTTATCAGGTGATCAGTCTGCTGCACACACTACTGTCAAGTAAGGAGCTGCATTTCTCTACTTGTCTTATTCTCTCTCCACTCAATGCTGTATTGAACTGGGTAAATGAGTGGCATAAGTGGGTCGATAGAAAGCACAGAGTAAAAGTCAGTCTGTTTAATTAATCTGTCGAATATTTAGTGTTAAAGAGTATTTTCTAAATGCATTGTTTTACATTTATCTAGTTTTGTTATCCATTTGATTGATTTAAATTTATGTTAAATACGTAAATAACATCTTGGGATTTTTTTCTGCGTGCGCTAAGGGAATTATATTTTTTGCTAACACGGCGAATTCAATGGATTTTTGAATCTATGATCCACTGATTTTTTGTAAGACTCTTTATCAACTGAGCAATTTCAAATCTTAGTTCTACGTGGATTACGTGGCAAATCCATTTAGCCAGTTTAAGTAAAAAACTAATTTTAGTTATATACCGATTAAAATATGCAAAGCCCATTGCTCTTGCAGTTATTTTATTGGTCTATTTGGTCACCTACTTATAATGACATTGTGTCTATAATGACATTGACTGAACTTAACAGCATTGTATGATTTAACTTAATTTTAAGAAATCTGTACACATGTATATAATTGGTACATATGTATAAAATGTTGGCTTTATAGAATGTTTGTACATATGGATTAAATGTATGCTTTTCTTCAATCGTCCATTATTTATTCTGTCTCATTGTTTATATAAGATCTACGAGCTGACGACAAAGCCAAGCAGTGCAGATCGATGGCAAGTGTTGAAGGAATGGAAGAAGACGGGAGGAATACTAGTTATGAGCTATCAGTTGTTTCGTAGCTTTGTAGGATACGTAGGACGTAGCAAGAAACTACGTGATATGTATAACACTACGTTTATTGAACCTGGTAATTTGGCAGTAAATCTTTTCATCTTTTTGAGCACAGTGTTTAATAATATTGATATTTATTTGTCTGTTACTTGTCTATCTCTGTCTATCTAACTATATATTGAACTATTTATCTATCTATATATTTCTTTTTTTAAATCTAGTCATTTACCTATCTATCTATTAGTTTCTTTACGAATCCTTCTATTTTTTACTCATAGAGAGACTTGCACAGCAGCATTTAACACAAATCTCTTAACACAAAATGAAGGCAATGATCGTGCATAAGTTGATATGTATAGCTCGTTATATAGCAAAAAAGCATATGTCCCGTATAACCTATATACAGGTCCAGATATTCTAGTTTGTGATGAGGGGCATATATTGAAGAACGATTCGTCAGCCTTGTCTAAGTGTGTCAGTAAAGTGAGCACTAGACGACGCATTGTACTGACAGGAACACCGCTGCAGAATAATCTCATTGAGTGTCAGTCCGACGCTATACTTTGTGACACGTCAAAACGGCCCTGACAAATCGGCCCCGACTGCTAATTTTTATGGTTAGGGTTGAGATTAGGGTTAGGATTAGGTTTAAAGTCAGGGTTTGTGCTGGGGTTAGGGTTAAGTTTATGGTTAGTTAGGGTTATGGTTATTAAATGGATTGACGGGGGCAATTTGTCGGGTTAATGCATTCAGGGCCGTTTTGTCGGGGTAAAGCTATATTTTCTTTTATCTAGTTGTAGACAATTTTGTTGAAAATATGATATTTGTATACGTTTTGTTAACTCTTTGATAACTGAATTATTTATTTTTTATCAATAAATAATAAATATTGATAACGTAAAATATAAAGTACAGTGTAGATTTATTAAACAGTTATATTATTGTTTATATATATCCTTTTTAATTCATTTTTTATATTTTTTAATATTTTACACTATCTCAATAAAGGAAAATTTGATGCGACATTTTAATATTTATGATTTTATATTCTAAGATTAACTAAATATGCAGCCAGTGAATTAAAAAATAAATAGATTATTGTTACAAATAATATATAAGTAGAGCTGTTTAAGTATGTGTGTCTGTCAGTTTGGTTGTATGTGTAGATCACTGCATGGTCAGCCTAGTCAAGCCTAATCTTCTAGGTACAAGACGAGAGTTTTACAATCGTTTTATCAATCCGATAATCAACGGTCAGCACGCTGACTCAACATCGGGAGACGTTAGGCTTATGAAACGACGTGCTCATGTACTGCATGAAATGCTTGCCGGTTGTGTGCAGGTTTGTTACATCTGTTGTAATAAACAGTTTATATGATTTTTCTTGTAATAGGTCAAAATGGCCTTGTTAAAAAAGACCCCGACTGTGAATTTTTAAGGTTAGGGTTGGGTTTAGGATTTGGGTTAGGTTAGGATTGAAGTTAGGGTTAGTGATGTGGTTAAGGTTAAGTTTAGGATTAGTGATAGGGTTAGTTCTAGGGTTAAGTTTAGGGTTAGTTAGGTCATCAAGTGAGTTGACTGGGTTGTTTTTCGGATTAATGTATTGGTTTTTTTTTATCGGGTACCAATTTCTTTGATTTATTTCTCGTTGTAATTCCTGGATGGTTTTAATTAAAAGAAAGTAATTATAATTTTTAAAATAAGCAAAGGAAGGAAATTATCAAAAACAATTATTTTTATTATTTAAATCTAATTATTAAAATTTTTCAACCAATCTTTATCCTGAGTATACTTTTTTAACAGAAGTACTTTCTGTATTTTTAATTTTATAATTATTTCAGAGGCGGGACTATTCAGCCCTCGTAAAGTTCCTACCCCCCAAGCAAGAGTACGTTATCTTTGTACGTCTCTGTCCCCTACAGATGGATCTATACCAGGCTTACTTGGACCGCTGGGCCAGCAACGCGTCAGCTGCGAGGGCTGAGCCTGGGACTCGAGTGGGCGGGGGAACGGGAGCTGGGCTGTTCACTGACTACCAGTATCTTATGCGTATTTGGACGCATCCTTGGGTGCTGCAGCTTGAGCAGGATAGGCAAGATCGTAAGGTTTGTGTGCGATTAGACGGGGTTTGTTTTGGTGGGTTTTTGGCAGAGTTGGGTGGTAGGATGTGGTGATTTTACTGGGTATTGTTTTGGGCTTGTCGGTTCCATTTCGTGTTTTTGGGAATCAAGCTTATAAAGTTTTTTATTTTTCACTTTGTTTTGTGATATCTATATATATTGATATATAATTATTGTTAAGTAATCATTTTTATGCTCTTAAATTGCATAAAATTGATAAATATATTTTGGTGACGTTTGATACATACATTATATTATTTCATGTATTTATACATGACTTTTGAATCTGCTTTATGGCAGGAAATGTTTTAAAATTGATAACATATTGCTAGCCTTAAAACTTCAACTTTTCTGTTTTCATATATTTACTAGATATTTTCAGGGATCTTTGAATTCTAGAGGTACACTATTGGGCTTGTGTTGCTCTTGCGCATGATTTAGATCAGCATTGCATTGTGATATCATTGGTTATTGTTACACTAGCATTCAAATATAACTAATCTAATAGTTTATCTGATGATCATATAACATCTTTACAATAATGAATGTTGTAGCCGTTGACTATTGATGATGATGATGAATTGAATGAATCAGTATTATTCACATCATCATCATCGTCATCATCTGAAGAACAAGATGATAAAACAGATGACAGTGATTGTAAAAATGGTACGGGGGGTGGGGATAATGATGAACTTGCTGGTGTTACAAAAAAGAAAAATAAAAACATGTAAGCTGTTATTGCATCGTTTCATTTATTTTGTTTAACATCAAGAATTTGCACAAATTTTTTTTATTATAATCTTATCTTGAAAGATCAACTAGTGTTTCGAGCTATAAAAGGCTGTCTTAATTAGAAAGATTATTTATGACATTAAATGATTGATGTTCAGCCTACGTGAAATTTTTTTTATTCAAAGTATTAAGATTATTTTGTATCAAAATCATATGAAATTATCTTATATGAAATTTGGAATTATATTTTGACATCTTTCATATGAATTTCTGAGCAGACGTAGTAAGAAAGAAGCACTGAATGGCTGTTATACGGATAATGGGACAGAAGTTGAAGAGAAGAGTAAAGGTGATGTAGAGGTGATTGTGGATGGCAAGGCTGAAGTGAAAGATGACCAAGGGAAGGGTTCACAGAGGAAAGCTAAAGTGATCGCGGGTGAAGTGATTAGAAGCTGGCAGACCAAGACAAGAAGTAAAGGTTGGTGCTTTATCTTGTTTAACTTTGTTTAATGCTTGGTATAATGTCATTTAGAATTAAGTTAATTCAAGGCATGTATATAAGTAGTCTATGTAATGCATGGATTTGTCAAGGCCCGTTAGAGAAGTGATTAGAGCATTCAATTCACAATCAATTGGCGCAGGTTCGAATCCCGGATAGCTCATTGTTTTCTCTAACTAGCTGCACCCTTTAGTAAGATGATTAAATTGACAGCTACGTCTTCGATATCGTTAATGTAATACAGTAATCCAGACGTTAAACGGAACTAACCTTATTTATAATTATCTTATACTTTTTATATATTGAAATGAAATATATACTGAATATGTCAATATTATATCTAGGCGAACCGGGCGATGAGGAAGATGTTCTATTTGCGAGGAAAAGTGAGGAACAGTGGTGGAATAAGTTTGTAAAGGAGGAACACAGAGAGAAGCTAGAGTTGAGTGGAAAACTTATGTTGCTCTTTGATATTCTTGCAATGTCTCAACAAATGGGTGATAAAGTGTAAGTTAGCTTTATTATCTGAATATTATTATTATTATGTCATCTGCAGTATAGTAGTTTTTCACGTTGAATATTTAAAGTTTGAAATAATTTAATAAAAATAATATTAATAGATAATAATACATTTTAGATTGTGACAAATATTATTTTATTGTTTAGATTGGTTTTCAGTCAGAGTTTGCTGTCTCTTGATCTCATAGAAAACTTTCTTGCTTATAAGACACAAGAAGCTGAGAAATTAAATGCTGAAATAAGCGTATGTTTAATCTTCTTCATTTTGAAACATATTCAATATATTTGTTTCGAATAGATGTTCAATTAAATGTTCAATAAATATTCTGCAGAGCGAAAGTGTTGCATTGTTATCTTTATCTTAAAAGGTAGCATTTTAGCTGATTTGATAAGTAACCCTAAAGGTGAGAATACACGAGCCAACAAGTCGTCCAGGCAAGTCGTCCTGACTTGACTGGACGACTTTGTTCCAGGCAGAGAAACACACACGGCACGACTGCTCCAGGCAGAAAGCTGTCAATTAT
>JAQIXG010002501.1:0-17577 GCA_034700105.1 Oconnorella tubifera | reverse complement strand
AAAGCAATAAATTTTATTTTTCATAACTTGAAAAAGGTGCCGGTACGCCGTACCGGCGCGTACCGTCACAAAAAAAGCACTGCATAAAATAATAATTATGGGTGTGTTTTAATATAGAGAAAATTTCTACAATTGTAACATTGTGACTTATTACTAGTTTTATAAATACTCATGTGTTTGTAACGAGTTCCTGACATGTTTGTGACTTGCTCGTGACACGTTTGGTTTTGCATAACGAACTTTATAATAGTATTGCGCTTTTGTCTAAAAATAGATTTTTAAATGCGTTGCTTTTTATGTGTTTTTAACTTTATAGAAAGTCGTATAAGGGAGAATTACATTATTTGAATAAAAATTAAAGCTTTCTAGCAAATATATCTTACAAAAGTGGAGAATTACTATGCAGTGGGTATATTATTATTATTTTTGTAGTTAATTAATGAATGTTAGCAAATTAGATGAGTATTTGTTTACATTTATAAAGCGTAAACTTCCATAGTAAAATTTATTTTATTTTATTTATAAATTAATAAATTAAATATCTATATTATAAATATATAAATTAATTCGTATTTATAATTAAAGATTTATATTGAAATCAATTTATGAGAGAAAATTTATATAAAAGTTGAATATATCAAGTAAATAGGTTTTATTATAATCCGTATTGTAATGTTAGGTTTTCTAATTATAGTTAAAGTTAAAGCGTAGTAATTATATAAAGGGATATTATCTGTTTAATGTCCAAAGTTATTATCTGTTAGAAATTACGTGTTTATTTACTGAATGGATTACTTAGAACTCTGTTTTAGTCATTAATCAGGAAGAAAATGATGAAAAATATAATACTACACCGGATCCGTCGTTTATGTAACCTTTATGTTAGTTATTATTTGATTAGTACTAAAATGAGCGCCTCCCATTCGGTTTCGAAGCTTACCGAGTAAGGATTAGAGATGGTTTAGGGTTAGAATTTTGGTTTAGATTGTAACTAGTCATGATGAGGGTTATTGAGACGGATCAGACGTAGTTTGCAGTTATTTTCTGAGAAAATAACTGCAAACTACACATTTATTTTCAGAGGAAATAACCGAAGCCGACTGTTATTTTTATTTTTAAAATATGGCCATTTTATGAGCGGTAATTAAAGAAACACTGCTCAAGAAATTAAATTATTTTTTTCAAAATGTTTGACGTAGTTTGAATTTCGCGATGAGACTTGTTTTATTATATTCCTCATCCTTTCTTGTATATATGTGGTGTTATTTTTATTCTAAAAACTACACGTGGTGCGTAACCGAATATCACCCGAAATAGGACCCGAAATGGTTTAGGGTTAGAATTTTGGTTTAGATTGTAACTAGAGTCATAATTAAGGTCATTGAGACGGATCAGACGTAGTTTGCAGTTATTTTCAGAGAATTTTAGCGGATTTTTATTTGTAAACAATCGCCATTTTATGAGCTATAATTAAAGAAATACATATTTTTTTTTCAAAAATGTTCGATGTAGTTTGAATTTCGCGACGAGACTTATTTTATTATATTCCTCATCCCTTCTTATATCTGTGGTGTTATTTTTATTTTAAAAACTTCATGTGATGCGTAACCGAATGGGACCTCCAGGTGGTAATATCCGACCTCCAGGTGGTAATATCTTAATGTATTACCACTAGTTCTTATTATTTCGATCTAAATTGAGCCTAAGTCATTGTAGACATTGTATTTTAATCTTGAGCCGATGTTAGGAACTAACTATTACCCTAAACCCGAACCCCAAATCTTGGTGTAATTACACAGTAACTCTAAACCTTAAAATTAACCGTAGTCTTAGTTAAATTGAATTTGTAATGAATTGGTATGAACTGAAATTATTTTGTAATGCATTAGTCATACACTGATCTTATACATAATTTTTTTTGTATCCAATTGTTTAAATGTCTATTATTTCTTTTACTATCGGGAAAAATTGATTTCAAGTATTAAGTATAGATTTTGATTAAAAAAAAGAAATTGCACAGAATTTTAGTTTCTCAGATAATTTTAATAGCTGAGCGTTTTGTCCTCAGTTCTGACTAGCTGTGTATGATTAATTAACCCCCGGTTCCAGGAGCGATACATACGATCGATACATAGCTATGTAGAGATTGGAGTTTAACTAAAATTTTGCTGAAATGCGTTTCAGGAGACGAGTTTAGTCAAATTTTAGCTATGTATCGATTTGTTTGTAAGCTGCTCTGTGATTGGTTGTAATTAGGTAAATCAGAGGTTATGTTGAGGTCAGATGAGTTCGTTGATAAATTGCATTTAAAGAGCAATGATAATGGCGGGGAATTTATTTTTTATTTTTTATTTTATTTTATTTTACAGCAATAAAGATGAAAAAATTAAAAATCACAAATTACAATACAATTATTGGGAAGGGAATGCCAGGTTACTATCAGTTGTATGGTTTATATTAATGATAAAAATCTGACTTTCACGCAATAAATTATTCTATTTATTCAAAACCTACGGTTAAAATAGAAAATATATCGATTGACTCATATTTTTCTGTCAATGAATCTATCCCCTCCTAATAGACCATCGCGGGTTCAAACGATCCCTAATTACCCACAAGGGGACGTCTATGTCTTTCATAATTTATATAACAAATCACTGCTTCCTTCGTTAATAATTTAATTGAGATTTTTTATTATGATTTTATTTAATTTTCTTAAGTTTTGAGTATTTATTTTTCGATAAATTGATGATAAAATGAAAGGTAATATAATAAAGATAATATACCAGAGATTTACAAGTAACATAATGTAAAATATTGATATAAATTGAGAAATTTGATCATTATTTGTGTCAATTTTTTTTGCAGCCATATTTGTTTACTTTGGTAAAATCCATGTATAACGCTAATCAGCTGTTTATCTTGCCAAAATTGGCGACATAAAATCCGTACATAAACAAGGAGATAAACAGAGTTTTAAGCAGCATTTTAGGTTCAAAAAATGCAATTAAGAGCAAATCGATACATATGTATGGATCCAATACATATGTATCTCTCCTGAAACTGGCGGTAAAAGACGAAAGCCCGGGCTTTCGAATAACAATTAGGAAAAGACGAATAATAATTAGGCCCTATAATGATTAGCCCCATGACGATTTGCCCCTATAACAATTAACCTCTATGACAATTTTCTCCCATGACGATAAGCCCCCAAGACGATTTGCCCCCATAACAATTAGCCCCCATGACGATTTGCCCCCATAACAATTAGCCCTCATGACGATTTGCCCCCATAGCAATTAGCCCCAATGCCGACGATTTTCTCCTATAACAATTTGCCCCTATAATGATTTGCCCCCATAACGATTTTTTCCCAGTAACGATTTGCCCCCATAATGATTATGAATGACACTCATTATCAGGAATATTATTCACGGAAGTAACCAAGATAAGGAATTGAAACTGGCTACTAATGTGAAAGCTGGCTATCTTTTGATCTTATGATAATTATTATTGGCTTGTGGTAAACTTATTTATCACATCACTTGCTAACAGGAAACCTGTCATCTTATCTATCGGGGAAATTACCAGTTCTTATATATAACAGCTTATTTTTCTGTTTTTAATTTAATTTTAAAATTATTTTAAAATTGGTATGTTTTTCTGAAGCATATCAATTTAGAATTTTAGGCTAGATTGCTTGTGCACGAGTTTTCAAGTAGACGAAATTCCTGTTGGTGATTTCCTGTGAGTTTCTATCACTGTGATTTTCTTCAAAAATTTATAACTGTTATACCATCACTGTGATTTTCTTCAAAAATCACAGTGATGGTATAACAGTTACAAATTACTGCACTTGATAATCAATATTTAATTAATCAAACAGAGATCTAAGTTTGACAATATATTGTTTGATTGTCACATAAAAGTTGTTTTATATTTTTGAATTTTTTTGTATCTAACCAATTTAAAAATCACGTACAGTTGTAAGACATGCTAGTTTTGTCTTTAGCCCATAATAAAGACCAATAGTCTGTATTTAGAATTGGTCAAATTATAGTCTAGATTTAAAAAGTGTTAAATTTACTGAAGTTGGTAAAATAAATACACGTTTTCTCATTGACCATTTAATGGGGGAATATATGATAAATGAACCTGTCAGTTCATATCTAAAATTTAAGTGACATTCATGGTATAATTTTGGTATAACATGGTATAACAAGTTTTTGTACTTTGCTCATTATGATAATGCTTTCCACTAAATTCCCTATTATGTAAATGCTTTTCTATTGTATATGTCCATGCTTTTTACTGGAAATTAAATATGGTGATCCGGTTATTACAAATTTTTGTAGTAAGTTTTTTGTATTTGTTTCTTCCGGCTTTACGTAATCATATATAATCATATATACTTAAAAACCCCAAATTCTGAATGAAATATAGTCTGTGAAAAGGTCTGATAGATTGCAAGGTTTTGATATGTTTACATTAAAGGTTGAGTCAGAAAAAATCCCAAAAGTCTTACATTTTGCAGTAAATAGGCTGTTGTGTACTTGAAATAGGCTCAGATAAGTTTTGAATTATTCAGGTACATTTAGCATAAGAATAACTACTATATCTCATTTAACAGTGAAATTTTCTAATATTATTATTCACTAAAGTCTTGGTTTTTATACAGCAGTATGCAACCAACAGTATTTCTTATGTTTTTCTTGATTTAATGTTAATTTGTCAATATGAATGTTGTCTACAATAAGTTATTGCTCGTCTTTCTATTTAATTAATACTGGTAACTTAATTTTTATGTAATAGTCAGTTCAATATAGTAGTCAAGATATGAAAATATTAAAATTTATTTTCTATTATATACTGCGAGCGGTACCAATCAGTATACATAGCTGAGCAAAATAATGACTGAAATAACAATAGGTTAATAAGTAAAGATACCTAATTGACTCTTTTCTCATTTAAATGTTCAATATATCTGTAAAATGACCTAATGTTGATTAAAGTGATTAGTATCTGGTACATACAGTATATATTATTGTTTTATTTCGAAAAGAGTTGACAAATATAGACAAACAAATCAAATACATAAAAAATAAATCAATATATCAATTGGTATTAATGGTATTTTTAAATTAAATATTTACAGCATGTAGCTGAGTCAATAACTAACCTACAGACAGTTTATTATTTTAATTGATTCTTATTGACCCATCATTGGTCTGTAGATGTACCATAGCTGACTTGTGGGTTGATCAAATTGTGGTTGATCTATACCAAGAAATCATCTTGATCAATTATGGGTTAACTTTGATGCACAGTCATTTATTGCTTGGCTTTAGCATATCCAATCTTTTGCTCTCCATTTGTCATATTATCAATTTCTTTGTGGTGAATAAATATTGATTTTATGTAGTTAAATCTTTATCAATAAGTAAATTGGCTTTCTTAGTTTCTGTTGCACAGACATTTGTTTGTTAGCAAAGAAGTTACGAAGAAGTTAGTGATGGACACAAACAGTTCAAGAAACAAAGTAATATTTGTTTCCATTTATATCAGAACACTGAAAGTTTTTTTTATTCCAGATTCTTATTGACGTTTTTCTTATTTATTTATTTTTAGTAACATGTATTATTATTTAACATTGTTCTAAACTTTGTATTTACATACTTTGGAAGAAATTTTCTGTAACGTAATTTCCAATAGGTTGTTTAGCAATATTTTAATTTTTCAGTATCGGTCATTTTGCAGCTATTCTCTCCATTCATGTACTAAATTTCAACCATGCATTTACTGCGCAATGAATCCCAATGGTTGTAGAATCCCTATCGCGTCACAATATGCCTGCGGATAATCCTCCTAAGCGCGATTTATCCCGTTTTCTTGACATTTACGAAAAGCTTATAATATCCCGCCCGGACTCCGAGAATCTAGGATCTGGGAACACCAGACAGCAAGCGCGCGCTACTTTAGTAGAACTTTTATTGAAGTTTTTAATTTTTTCCGATGTTGCGGTTAGGGTTCCCCAGTCTGTAGCGTCCACAGTAGACGCGTGTGTTAGAGCGACGGGTTTGGAGTGGAGTGCGTCTAAAGGTGTAGAGTTTTTTAGGACTATGGAAGTGTACGCTTGGAATCTGTTGGATTGGCCTTGGAAGACGGAATACTGTACTATTACGGTAAAGGGACTCTTTTTTAATAGAGTAGTTTTAAAAATTTGATAAACTTTTGGATAAGAAAAGGGGTTGTACTTTTCCCAAAGTTCATTCATCCCAAAATACTTTCAGCTAGCATCAAAACCACAAAAATGGGTTGCCAATGATATCTACTGGAAATTTAAATATCTGTTATTGTTTACTATTGTTTCGAGTTACTATTGTTTTGCTAATTTTATAACTAACTTTACATTTTTGGTCAAAACTTTTTTAAAAGCATAGAGTACAATAAATATTCCGTATTTCACATAATATGTATTCTGTTTACGTATTTCTCCCATATACAGATATGTTTATTTCTTGGACACCCCGTGCAAACGTACTTTATGGAGGCCCCATATTACATAAGCAAAGTGTTGGATTTATTTGTCAATTTAAGCATATTAATAAAGGATAGAGCAAGTTAGTGATGTTGTTAGCGGCTTTCTCAGGAATTGAACCTGGACATTAAGTTGTGAATTTAGTTTTGCACTGCTTAATCAATGTATTAATACATTCTTAATTGATTTTTTTTAAATTGTAATATTTCAAACTTTAACGTAATATATTGTTAATGACTTTTTTTGATTTTTTCAAATATGAATTTGTTCTAAGTGGCATTTTTTCAATTTTTATTTCTGTAATAGTTGTGTGTGTTCTGCAAATACCAAAGTAATATTTCTTTCAAATGTACCAGATACAGGCATTGTTGAGGTTGTCCTTTGACAGTTATATAAGGTATTCAGTCTAATTGCTGAGCCAAGAAGCCAGCTATTAGAAGCCAGTTAATACTAGTCGATGAAATATTGTTATTGTTTATGATGTCAGTAAAGTCTTGTGCCCATATATTACTGACTTTTTTGACATAAATATTCTGAGCAACATAATATTGTTAATTTTTCATATTACCTTAATTTGGGATTGATAGACAAACATTTCTTCTGATCTTATTTATTTGTTCCAGACCTACTCTGGTTATTATAAAACTCGCATTGAACTCAATTTTCCTCACCACACCTCACAAATTTTTTCTCTTCTCGGTTACAAGCCAATCCCAGATCACAAGCTTCGCATTTCCGGTGCTCCTCCCCCGCGATCCCAACTTGTCGGGGTCTCTTTTGACTTTTTCCTAGCCAGCATAGAATTTGAAATCGAAGGTCGAATCCACGCAGAGCTCGGAGGCCAAGTCTCCGCCTTAGACGTTTATAATTGTCGAAGAATTTTAGCCGGAAGCGAACCAGAATGCGTGATTTATCTTAGGAGTCGGATTCTTAAAGATAATATTGCCGCTCGAGAAATGGATTTTAATCGTGAACGTGATCTGCGGGCAGATTTACTTAATGAGGATGCTGCAAAACGTGTTGTTAATCGCGATAACAAAATGCACCATTTTGATGAAACGTCTCAGACATTTACCAAGGAGCCAAATGAAAGAAGTGATTTTTTTCACGACCAAACAAGAAAACAAACCCAGTCTCCGAAGTTAAATCCGAGAGGATACAGTGAAAAGAAAACGCGCGATGACGAAAGTTTTTATGCGCAATCCGATGTTGCTTCTGAGGGTTCTTCATTGAGTCGGGGTATGATGAAAGTTTTTGACACTTGCGCGACTGATGCAATGCCGAAAAATGACAATATAAAATTAAACTGGTTTTCTGCTTCTGAGGGAAAGATGCAATTTGAGGAGGAAACCGCTTTTGGGAGTGAAGATAGTGAGGCGAGATTGGAGTTGTTTGATGATCTATCAATAGAGGATTTAAGGGATGGACAAAGGCGAGATTTTTTGCAGAATGAAATTTCAGGCTTTCGGAATTACCGGCCTTTTCCTGTTGATGTTGAATTCGATGGTGAGGGGGATGAGAGGTTGATGGGAGGGAATGAGGGACAGAAGTTGGAGGGTAGTAGAGTGGTATCTAGAGGAGGTGTGACTACATCACAAGCTGCAGGAAGAAGGGAACATTTACTATTTGAAGATGGTGATGCTAATTCTGCATTAGGAAGAGAAACGTATGATGAAAAACAGGACGATTTTTTGCCTAAAATCAGAACTCGTGTTGTTATTCCTTCAGATGATATGAGAATTTCATGGAATAGGAGTAAACTTCCAAATTCTATTTCTCATACCAGTTCCGATATATATTCTAGTACCGCAAAACTGAAAGAGAACGTGACGAAACAAAAACTGGTGTCACCAAGTCGGAGTAAGGTTGATCAACGGATGGATTACGTGGAGCTAAGACCAGGTGATGGGGCCCGTGCAGAGGGTCAAGTATCGCAATCTCCCCAAACGGGGAGATCGAAAACGGAGCCCATTGCTAATACTCTTGATGAAACGGACAATTTCTCAAAAGATGGACCTCTTACGATGCCTCTAGGAAGGGCAGTGGGTTCTGGTGCACAATTATTTTTAAAAGGGGGTGATAGGGCGGAAGTCAGAGAAAAAATTTGGCAGTGTCATCTGTGCACTTTTGCCAATTCTTTGCAACTGAATAATTGTGAAATGTGTTTTTGTGCGAGAAGAGCAGTGCCGGATTAACAATGTTGCAACTGTTTCAATTGAAGCGGGCCGGCTCACAAATTGAAGAACTTAGGGGCCTACTTTGACAAAATAAGGAAATATATGGTGCTTGTTATATGCAAATTGATCTAAGAAGTATTCCATTACAGTCTCATCATCTCATATCTCTTACTGATAAGACATTTTATATGAAAACAGAAGAAGAAAAACTTCTCATTTTATTTTAATTTTATTTTATTAAGAATAAGAAAATATCTGGGTAGTAATAAATAATTTAACGATTCAGCATTTTATTCACAACCTTACAGTGGAGAAAAAATTAATTTAAAAATATTATTCTTGTAATTTCATACATATGAGTATTTTTTATGCAGCTATGGTGGGGCCTACTCATTTATTTGTGAAACGGGCCTACAAAAACTGTATCCGGCTCTGGGGAAGAGTGTAGAAACTGAGCAACAGATTTATAGTGTTTATGATACAAGTGTGGGTTTAATATTTTTATGAAAGTATACATTTAACAATTTTAAAATCTTTTCCTTTCAATTAAAGTTTATGATTTTAATACATAACATTAAATAGCGTTTGAACATATATACATAATAAAATCTGAATAGTTTGTGATTATTATAGCTATTTTCTAAGGTTAATTTTTTTAATCGAAAGTTTTAGCTGCTAATTT
Source organism: Oconnorella tubifera (assembly GCA_034700105.1). NCBI lineage: Eukaryota > Metazoa > Annelida > Clitellata > Enchytraeida > Enchytraeidae > Oconnorella > Oconnorella tubifera. The sequence goes on along the minus strand of JAQIXG010002501.1, from coordinate 8,180 downwards.
TGTTTAAAATTCTTTTAGCAAAATTGTCAAGATGCAGATACTGAATTAAAATCCTTTCAAGTTAATTGCAGCAGATTTTAGTAGACTTGTTTATTGCATTCAAATGTTATATTTTGAACTTCATTTAATGATTAGGCTAAGTTATTTTGCTCAATTTTCTTACTAAATGGAGCATCAAGACACGATATATTTAAATCCACAGGGAATCAAATCATAGATTCATGTAAAAGGACCATTTGGATATCTTAGATAAATATTAGTTGATTAAATGAACGCTTAATATTGACAATTTTTCTTTATTCAATGTTTTGTATAATATCTAATCACAGTCTTTAGGCACTAATGTTCTGTGATGACTAGATTTTTGTTTTTAAACAATAAATCGAATAATTTGTTGCCGCACATAATATAAAATATGTAATGTATATATTTTATTCACTTTTCTTTAATGTTAAACGGAAATTTGATTGTGAATAACTATACATTTAAGAACACCTTATTTGATTCTAGTAGGAACAGTTTGAACCTAGTAGGAGAGTATAACCAAGTGTGTTAAATTTATTATATTTTTACTATATGACAGCTTATACTTTTAAATAGTTTTTGGCACAGTAAAATTCAATAGTGTAAAATACATTTTTGTTTTCATTGAAATGTAAAAAGCTGTTTAAAATAGTTATTGGCTCCCCGTGACGAATTTTTTGTAATCTGCAACAATTTGGTTTTTAATTGATTGCAGCTTTAAGTTAAGGAATCTAATTATTGAAAGGGAATAAATGTATTGCTGTCAAGAACTGAATCTCAATTCAATGATGGTTCCTAAACATGTCTTATAATGGGTATCTTATTCTATCAGTCAATTAATTTAAATATTTTCTTTTCAGAATAAATTATCATTGAAGTATTTGTAATGACACGATTTTTCTTTAGTTCAAACTTTCTCACAAAGAGAATTGTGATTCACATAAAGTACCAGAAAGCTTATTTTAAATAAAATATGAAATTAAATCTTAGTAAATACAAGTAGTTCTTAATAACAACCGAATCAATTATGAATGCACACTGCGCAAATGCTGATGACATTTAGCCCATACATTCTTGTCAATTAGATTAAGTAGCTTTTAAAGGTAGTATTTATCTAGACGTATAGTAATTGTTTAAATTGATTAAATTGGTTAAATTTTTTGGTTTGTGCTTAATATCGCTTGAACATTAGGATGCTTTTTAGTGATATTTTGTGAACTGTCTGTGCTATAGAAAGCAAGTGTTGACAGAAGTCCTAATACAGTCAGTTTTCTATGGGAAAGATGTAGCATGCACGTATACAGCTTGAACGCGTTTATTTACAATGTGGAACATAATTTTTAATATTAATCTGTATGGAGTATTCAGAGAGATTTAATTAATCACCATTATCGTTATTGTGACCTTGATTGTTTGTTAGTAATAATAAATATATTATAATACAAATATATTTCTAATATTATATTTAAGGTTTTTGTTAGGTGTCAGATATTTATTGAATTTATTTCTGGACTTTCATTTTTTCACTAGACAGTTTAATGACATATTATTTCAAAAGTGAAATAAAAATATATAAAAATGTAGCTCCATTCTAATTTTATATATGGTTGATTTCTTATTGATAATCTACAATTCAAGAAAGTCAATCGCAACAAAGAGTTAAATAGTTACATTTATTTTAAATACAATGAATAGAATTGCATATTATTAATTATTAGTTTAAATCGTCCATAATTATTAAAAATTAACAAATTGTGTTTTCTGGGATAAGAATCATATTGTACACATTTACCAATTATAATTTAGAGCATGAAAACATATTAGTTAGACATATTTCGGTATAAAACGTAAACTATAGATGTTAGATCACTAGAATAAATAACGTATATAGGCAAATCACAATAAATAGATAACATAAAGATAAAATATATGAAAGTTAGAATATTATGAAATTAATAGGCTATAAATAATAATCATTAATAGGTTCAACCATTCAAGACTCTTTAATCTCGAGCATGATTTAGTGTTTCACAACTCTCGCTCATTGTGTTAAAGAATATCAATTAGTGGCATACTTAAACTGTTTAATAACTAAGACAATTAATTCATCAGGTAATATCATTATGTTATTATTAGTGTCACTAGATAATTGAGTTCCAGAAAAAAGAACAATTAGCAAAAATTCTCTCAATGTTTCGGAATATCATGGATGAAATTAGACATTTCTATGTTACAGAATATCTCATGGAATCTAACACTATGTCCCATTTTATTACGAAAGGCAACCATACGAGACATGCCTGACCAAGTTGGCCATAGGGTCTAATCATATTCTGACATATTATCAGGCTATTTTAAGAAAGAACCTTAAACTAGATATTTTGTCCACATCAAACCTAGCATCAAAGTAGCGCTCATAACATTAAGTTGATATTTATTCGGGGGCACAGCTAGGGATATAGACATGCCACTTGTGCTAGAGGGCATACCTTGAGAGCTGGACATGCCAGAGGTGCTCGCGGGCAGAGATACAGAGTTATTCATTCCAATTGTGCCCACTGGACGAAGGCCTGTAGGAAAAGATGCATCACTGGCAATGCCGCACATGTTGCTCGCATTACGGGCCATCATCATATAGCCCTGGATGCCCCAAGTTGTGCCCCAACTACAACAATAATAATATTGAACAAAATTCATTTCATTAAAGATATTATATTCAATATTTCTACCAATATATAAATAAATTTTCTACAGTATAAAATATAATTTATTAACATTACCTATACAGAATGAAATTAAATGTTTAAAATTTAATGCTAAGTATATAATGAAATATTATATACTAATTGAATAAAAGTAATAAAATATTAAATAAAATAATTAAACATTTGATTTCCTTTCATTAGCCTATATATTTAGAATTATTCACATATTTTACAATTACTGCTAATTAATTACAGATACAGGAATAAACTGCATAATTATAAAAAATACTGAAAGATTTTGACATTTATCAATCCCTCCCATCACATAGAACGTTTGCTTCCCCTCCATAGTTGAATACTATGTTTCAATGTTAAGTAAACTTAACATTGAAAGAAGAAATAAAACATAAATACTGGAGAATAAATACGTACGGGAACTTTTATCTATATGCGAATAAAGCGGAATCTCGTTCTCACGTTCGTTTCGAATATTATAAGTGGAGATATTACATAAATGGAGCAGCGTGCAAGTACTTTTTAAACAACTCAAATGATACACTCATAGGCTTCCGAAGCTCAAAGTTAATTAACATATAATTGATTGGTAAATTGATTTAATGATTAATGTCGGCCTACCTATTTTTTAGTAGCCAATACTCCTGTCCTGTAGAAGTAGTTCCATATCCCACAGCCAATACTGCGTGATCTATGCTGCTTTCAGTACTCTTACAATTTTGTGGACTGTATAAACCGCTCTGATACAACTGCAATAAATTATACTGCATTGTTTGCGATTTCTCCAGTTACTGTTTTGAACTGTAGCTTTATAACTGTATTTTCAGTTACAAATACAGGAATATTTATAATTAAACACTATGCTGTAGAATTTACACTGAATATTTCTTTATTTGTAATAAAATAGTGTTTCTAAAAGAGTAAATATTGCATATATTTATATCAACTTTAATTCACCAAATAAATGGTAGCAGAGAAATACAGCAAATAAAGAAAATAAGTAAATAAATAAAAGAGTTCACTATACAGAGTCATTTTGCAATTGACTTTATATATGCAAGTATTATTATTATATATTACATTTTATAGTCGTAAATCAGTTTGAAACTTTAGCCATACTTTTGTTCTCGCAGTAAAACTTGTGTCAGTGTTATTTAGATTATAAGTTTGCGCAAAGTTTATTATAATCATTATAATCATCAGCATCCAGCAAGAAAGCGTAGCACATCATACAGATATCAGAAGTTGAAAAAACCATTATAAAATTGACATAACACATTGCAGTTAACAGTTTTAAGTATGCATTGCAGTCAACAGTTTTAACTTTAAACAATTTAACGAAAATGCTATTGTATACGTAAGTTTTGTTTATCAGAACATTTGCAGTTACATTTGTAGTGGCAATGCCATAATTTAGACTCTGCAGAGCTGTGCAGTTGATTAGTTTTAATATAGAAGCTGCAGATGATGAAGTACCCAAACGTCTAAATATTGCATCTAAAAAAGCTGCTATAAAAGTTTTCTCTTGATTCGCTCCATGAATATTTTAATTTAGCAGCACTGAATAGAGTCACACCGAGGTACTTTGTACTATCAATATTTATGATGAGTGATCACAAAACATTACTTTGGTAGGCCAGTTTAAATGAAATGTCTGATTCATATTATCTTAGGCTTTAACTCGTTCCGAATAGCTTCAACGCTTGTCTAAAACATTTAATTTAACATTTAAATTGAAGAACTAAAAGTAACACGAATTTGAAAAATTTATTCATCAATTAAACAACATGTTTTCACAGTCTAAAAGTAATCAGATCGCTATAAAGAAATAACGAAAATTTATAAAATTGTCATCCCTAAACAACTAAATACAAAACGTTATTAGAGAGAGAAGAGGTTATACTGTCAATGCCGGATCTATCTGTTGCGATGCCCTGGGCCGTGGAATTTGTGATGCCCTAATACGGTACCGATTTTTTTTAGAGCTGACCTTTTTTTATTTTTTTTGCTTGTCGATACATCACAGTAACACAGTAAAACACAGAGAAAAAAGTCCCCTTTGTTTTTTATGCTGCCCCCTTTCCGCTGCTGTCCTGCCCAGTCGGCCCATAGCTAAATCCGGCTCTGTATACAGTTCTTAAATTTAGAAAATGAAATTATTCTCGTACATATATCGTTTATACAGATTATATTAATTTCACAGTATATTGTTAATAATGTGATTATTTTAATTATGGGCTTTCATATTATTATAATTAAAGAAATTCATGCCTGGAAAGACTCAAGGCTAGCATCAATCCCTACGGAAATAGGGCCGACCAATGCTACAGCTTGTTGGAGCGAAGGTTCACTGTATCTCATAACATTCATCCAACCTTGAATGATGGCTACATTGTTTGCCGGATTATATTTGCATGAAGTGTTCTGTTTCGTTAAAAAACAAGTTACGAATGAATTAAAAAATAATGATTATGTAATGATTAGTTTAACTTTCAGCCAAATTAATATCAGGTTCGATTTAGTGTACGTGCCAAGCGGATATTAGGGGAATAAAAAAAATTAGGATAGAGGTCTATAGCTTACATCTTCAGTCGAGAAAAAGTATAAGAAGAGAAATTTTATAAAACTAAAACAGCCAAGACTATGATGAATCAGGGAGATGTACAGAACATTAAGTTTGTTAAGATTTGGGGCCAGATTAGTAAGCCAATGGGCTTTGTGGGTTAATCTCAATAAGCCCATTGGCTTACTGAGATTAAATACATATAATATTAATTAAGTACATATAATTAAATCTTTGAGGTTTAATTATATGTACACAATATGGGGGACATGTTGTTTACAGGAGCCATAAGTTCCTTCTTTGTTCTTCCTGTATGCTTTAAACTGTTGACTTTATACTTTGCATTTGCATATTATTGTTGATGTTTGAAGTTTCAAATAATAAAATCAAATCTCCATTCAACTGTGTAATCGAAGTGATTGTTTGTAATCCTGAGTAACAGTAACTAAAGTAGAATTTGGGTCAAATTGTGAGTTTTTGTGATAACAAAATACACACATGATAAAATATAATGAAATAATATTTTAGCAGTGCATGTTAAGTAAAAATATTATAAAATAATTTTATGAGAGATCCATCCAATCCCCTTGTTCTTATTATAGAACCCGACTACGACACTGGTTTGGCTACAGACGGGGAGGGATTGATAGACGTAGAAGGAAGGACATGGAAAAAATAATTGTATGAGAATGATTTGTGAAATACGGATGGGCTGCCGTGAGCAATATAATAAAATGACAAAGAATAAAAGACAGAGAACATGTAAAGAATATAAGAAAGAAAATAAATTATGGAGGCTTATTGTAAATTTAAAAAAGTTACAATGATATAATAAATATTAAATTATGTTGATAAAAATTGGAAAGTATCAAATAATTTACTGTTTCTATTTTGGACGGAAATGAACAAACATGAACTATAGATATAACAATGAAAGGAAAGTAAATAATTAAATGGAAAGTAAAAGAAAGTGTCACCTATAATCATCTTCATTCACATTTCAGAGCATCATTTTACAAACTAGAATGCTGATTAATTTTTTGCACGTATTTAAGTAGAATACTAAAAAAAACTCTCAAATCGGTGTATGTGCTTAAAAAAATAAGGACTCATGAAAAAAAAATATTAGCTTGTAGATCGTGACCTAAGAAATAAACAATAAATGGACTTCTAAAAAACTTTTTAAAAAATACATTCTCGTAACCGACTTTTTATTCCGATACTTGTTTTAAACTATCTTTAATTGTTTTTGTACTCGCCATTAAATTTTAATTTATGAATAAGTAACTGGACTGAATTTCATTTTTTGATAGTTTACTTTGATTCTGCGAAGGAACCTAAAACTATATCCTGCCCCCACTATCAAGTCCGTATGACGAGTATTTTGATCTGCTCTTCCCACAATGATAATTTATCATTTATTTGAGGGCCCACTAGTGTGTTATGTTAAAAAATAACTCGTAACCGTTGTTTTATGTATTGTTTGAATGTTCTAATCACAGTAAATTAGAATATTCAATACTATATTTCAACTATTTGAATATTCTAATTTACTGTGACTAGAACATTCAAATAGTTGAAATATAGTAGATGCTAACCGTTGGATTATATGATGTCCAGTCAGCTGCTTCGTATGGGTAGGAAGCGGAAGAGTCGATGCCTCCATTAATTTGTACATAATAAAAGGCATCGTCCATATTACCACCTTCAACGCAACCTCCATCACCTAACATAATTATTCCAATTATATATTATATTTCTCACAAACACATCATAATTTGTGATTTTATAATTAGAGTATAATAAAAACAGTAATGCAGTATAATATTTCTAAACTGCATAATTCCAGTCAATAGAATAAATATAATAATAATAATAATACATTCGTATTTCATATAATAAAACGTTTATTTAAAGTAGGATATATGAATGTCATTTACATAAAATAACTAGTGTTTAACTGCCTGTATACACGTGGGCACAAACAATGGATACAATCAATTAACAAAAAATACATAATATTTAGTTATTTATAAATGAATATTACTTAAATATGTAAAGCGAATATTAGAGCAACTGACACAAAATTCTTCATCAGTCAACATTGCAAGTATTGAACAGAATTGACACAAAAACTGTGGGTAAAGCATTAAATACACAGACCTTCAGCAATGGAACAATCGAGAAGATTTTGTTCAGACATAATCATAGCCGCGCCAGTTACGTTATAATATTGTCCCTCGAGGGAGCCACACGCTGAAAATGCCCAGCAATCCCCGCACTCACCCTGTGCATAGAAAAAATAACTCATTTTAATTTAAATACGCTTTATATAAACAAAGCTGAATTATGAGTTCCTAATTTAAAATTTGACGAAAGGAAAATTTTAAAGTTCTATAGAATTTCTATTAAAATATTTCAAGTAGCGAACTAAAGATTAATCTGCTTCTTTTATTGGATGTAAGTGATTTTCACAATATTAATAGTTAATTTGATGCAGAATTATTAGTTATGGAGATAGGCCTACCTGATTCTCGACTGGATTGACCCAACCCTTTGCCGTCCAGTTGACGGTCGAGGGAAGAGAGGACAGGGGCACCGTCAACGTGTATTCAGGAGCGGGCGGTGCATCGTTATAGGTTCCTTTGTTTGTTTTACTTGTAGATGTTGCTTTGCTGCGAAAACCTAAACGTTTTTGATATTCCTCCGCAGTCTGAAAATAAATTTAGAAAAAGATGTATCCAGAAAAATTAATAACTAAATTATATAAAATGACTTAAGTAATGTTTAGTTTTTTAGATCTATTTACGTATCATCTGCTAACTGATCTATTATATAAGAAAAAAAACGATTGCCAAAATCCATAAATCCGA
>JAQIXG010002500.1:0-17577 GCA_034700105.1 Oconnorella tubifera | reverse complement strand
ACTCCAGCAATAATGACAAACATACTTCTGTTTCTTAAACAGATTTATAACTTCATTCTTTGTAATGTAGTTTAATAGAGATCTCTTAGCTTCTTGATCTTGTTGCTTATATCCTCTAATCTTTTCGTCTATATTTTCATCTATATTTGCCTCACTTCTGTATAACTCGCCAGTGACATCTGAGATAATCGGTCTGCCCGGATGCATTTTGACCAGGACTGTCCAGGTGGATTTTGAATTTTAGCAAAAGATGCTATTTGTTGTATGCTGTTTGTATTCATTTGGACCAAAAAACTTTATTTAATTGTTCACTTACAGTATTGAGATTAACCAGGTGTACAGAATGGATTTGTTTTTCATGCTGTTTTGAGGGTGAATAGATTCAGATTGGGGTATATAGTAATTGATATCGTTCAGTTGCCTTTCGGCTTCAAAGATATAGTGTTTTTTATCCAGAATTACACTTGCCTCACCCTTATCATCCGGTTTTATAACAATATTGTTCATTTTAACTAGTCATACATCTTCCCGCGTAATATTATTAAGTTTGATTAATTTTTCCTCATTTTTAGTAGATTGGGTTGTGTAGGTAATGCTGGTGGCCTACCCTTTACCTGTGGCTTAGATGTAAAAATAAACAAACTTGGTATAAACTAAGATGCAACTTTAATGTATTTTCCTTCTTAATTCAGCTAAAACTAGCAAGTGTCTTATTTTTATTTCACTTAGAATTGTTAGTATTTTTATATCACGTAGGAAGGTTCCTCGAATGGCAGCAGCATTGTAACTGTAACATGTAACTAAATGTTGATTACCATTGTAACTTTCGCATGAAAAACTAATTTTATTCCTTGGTGTAGCAAGTTTCTTCGTAATTGTTTGGAAAAATCTGCATCGACAGAATCCCCTAACTCGTTTATTACTACAACTGTTACATCATAGCCAAGTGATGCCATAAATGAACTGTATTGAAGACCAATATACAATGATCCTATCACCACAATTTTTCTATTAATTGATATGATTTTTAAAAGTCATCTGGAGACTGTGGTCATAGCTTTGAGCCAACAATGCTATCTAGATATGATGGCTGGGTCCTGCAATTAGAATGAATTTTGATCAAAGAGTCCCATCAAACCCATGGCTTCGTTCTGAAACTGAAACATAAACAAATATTTTATACACACTTGATATGTAAAATGTCCACTATACAAAAAAATATATATAACAAAAGCTAATTCTTTGCCTTACATTTTATTAAGTTTTGGGTCTGTCATTTCCGTGGCCTGTATTCATAATAATCTTCCAATAATTGAGTCTATAAGCCTTCATTATTGCTTCATTTTTTCATTTTATGCTCTTAGTACAATCGGTATCCCAGAATAGTAAAGTTGTATTTATATTATAACTCTTTTTTGATGTTGAAATGCTGGCGTCTACTGCTGTCATTTTTGCTGATATTATATATTTCTCATTCTTGTCAATGAAAAAAGTTCATTGATGCATCTTAACTATGTTTAATCAACATTTATTGGTATCCCATCGTGCATTACAATAAATTGTCATATTCAATCCATACACTCATTTTACAAGAACATGCATGTAATTATTCTAAAGTATTTAGCTATAATGTCTATTTTTTTAAACTATTTATCAACAAACATAATCTTTATTGTCCTTTATCAGTTGTATGTTTACCAGTAAGCAGGTATATAGAACACTTTAATTTGATCCAAAAATGTAACTAAATGTTGATTACCTTAGTCACTTTGAACGGAAACACCAATTTGACACCCTGGTGCAGAAAATTTCTTCGCAATTTTTTAGAAACATCTTCGTCGAATGAATTCCCTAACCCATTCATTACAACAAGCGTAACATCATACCCCAGTGATGCTATGACCGATGAGTACTGTATCCCAAAATAGGATGAACCGATCACTAATATTATTTCAACTAGTTGATTTAATTTTAAAAAGTCATCTGTGGTGAATGATAATTTTGAGTCAACAATACTGTCAGGATATAATGGCCGAGTTCCAAGTGAAATTATGATAAATTTTGATGACAGGGATCCCGTCAAACTAGTGGCCTCATTTTAAAATCTTTATACACATATGATAAGTAAAATGTTAATTATACACAAAAAATTTATAACATATAACATATAATATATAACAAAAAGTCCTAAAGCTTTAAATAGATATAAGCCTTAAATTAAATTTACACTTACATTTTTTAAGCTCTACATTAAACTTTAAAGTGATACAACTTGATAGTTGATTACTATTAAACTAATATATACCATCAAAGAATTTGCTGAGTTTAGATTAGATTTATCGATTACAAAGTGAGAGAAAGAGAGAGAGAAAGAAAAAACATTGACTTCTGATACTGTCAGATGGCAGCCAATCAGAGAATCTAAACTCGTTTTCGTTAATCCGAGCTGGTGCGCACCACCCAGCAATACTCTCCCCAGCGTTTGGACAAAGTAAATGGAGTCCTATTGCCTGCTCCTAAAAACAAAATGCTTAGCCGTTAAAGTAATCAAAAGACTCACCACTACGTATGTAATTGTTGGTCTGCTTATTGATAGTTTCAATTCACATCAGCATAAATAAGATATATAGTTATGTGAATGAAGCACGCAGATATCAAGATGAGTGAAAGCTACTCTAGGCTAATTTAACAATATCACTAAGTCATTTTTCTTTTACTTTTTATGTGCACACATAATGCAATGGCTTTTACACATTTCAATACATACATAATCTAACTTTTACCTTATCAATTACATGACTGCCAGAGAAAGACAGAAAGACACATCGTAAGAGTGGTAAGACAGACAGATTTATCCAGTGAGGATATCATTCAATCTATACATGTATAAGAAGAGCCTAAATCATCTAGATAAATGTTACTATTTTCAACTTGAACTAATAACTGATAAAACAATGTAGAAAATATTAACTATATTACACTTTAATTCATTCATTATTATTATAACACGACAGTATATTCAGTACAAGATTACTATCAGTGCATCTCTCAATTAAATGATTCTATTGTACTCTTAACAGTAGTAGACAAATCACTTTTAAGTAGCATGAAGTGAGTTCTTTTTATCAGCTAGGACCCATTCTACTGGCATACAGCTTGTGTGATGAATCTGGTAAAATAGTAAAACACAGGACTCAGACCTGGCACATCCAGTTTCGGTTCCGATGAAAGTTCACCATATTATTAATTTGCTGCACGCTTTAATACAATGCTTAAACTGGCAGCTAATTCTGCGATGTCAATCATATGAAATGGTAATCCAGATTTTATCTTTAACTAGCTGCATCAATTAGTAGGATGATTGCTTAGATTGACAGCTACATATGAGATATCATTCTTGTAATACGGTAATCAACATTAAACTTGGATTACTGATAATTGATTTATTTTAAACTAATTAGCTTTTTTAATACAATTGTATATTGAGAAAGAAATCTCAAGAAAACTGATCAAAATAAATTCCTAACAAATCAATCTCTAACTTTATATTTAGACTTTTACTGCTTGATATCATTACAAGGAGCTTGATACATACAAAGTTACAGATGTTCATCTACTAGTGGCTTCATATGTTAAATTTAAAATATAAAATATCTTTGATAGAATAGTACAAATATCATAAAATAAGGTAGAAGACTGAGGATATTTGTGTTTGTCCATACCGTTTATTCTCATTACAATTTGTTATTGGTCTATAGAAGTTTTATATTCGACTGTATTCTACAATATCGTCAATATAAATTAGCAAAGTTGTCCATTTTCAATGGAATGAACTTAATAGTTTGTAGTCATTTTTCTTCTTCTTCGTGTACATGTTCTATTTCTGTCTCAACTTCTGCCTCACTCTGTACAACTCGATATTGATGTCTGAAACTGTCAGTCTGCACGGATTCATTTTACCAGGGACTCTTGAGGTGGATTCGTTTCTGTGAACTTTGGACAAGAGATATTGGACAATTTTGTACAAGAAATTTTGGGCAAAAGATAAAGTGTTTGTATTCATTTGGACACAAAACATAATGAAATTGTTTTTCAGTTATTGTATTAAGAGTGACTAAGTCTTCAGAATGGATCTAATTTTCGTGCCTTTTTGAGTTTGAATAGGTTGAGGTAGTGGCATATAATAATTGATATCGTTCAGTTGCCTCTCGGCTTCAAAGATATGGTGTTTCTTATCCAGAATTATTGTGGCCTGTCTTTATCAGCCGGTTTTATAACAACACTGTTTATTTGAATTTATTCAACTTTCCATAAAATATGATTAATTTCATATAGCTTTGATGAACTGTTCCTCATTTTAATCGCTTGGGTCCTGTAGGCACAGTGGGTGGCTTTCTCCTTTGCCTGTGGCTAAGATGTAAAAAGAAGAAAGACCTTGCATAAGCTAGGATGGGACTTAAATTTTTCCTGCTTAATTCAGTTAAAACTTGCAAGCCTTTTATTTTTATTTCAGATAGAATTGTTTTTATTTTTGTATCAAGAGGAAAGGTGTCTCCACTTTCAACATCATACCCTCACTCAGTAGCTATGTTCATCCGCTGCCTTAGAAAAGAGCTAGATCTTTTCTCTCCTGTGAAAGCGGCGAGCCTACTCCCAATCAATGACATTAGACCCAGTGCCTTCTCCCCTTTTGCCCTAAAGCCTCCACCACAATGTAATTGAGGGTATAGGATCTCGTTAGATCTTCGTATTTGGCTCTCTTATGGGGCTGCTGATCCCGCAGCCAAGGAAGATTGATTAAGGTGCGAGAGAACCAGGGTGTCAGGGCATGTAAAATCTCAAAGAATACATTGCCATGCGAGAAAGGGATCACTGTTGCTGGTTTATTTTCTCTCCACAAAAAGTCCTGTTCAACTGAAATATTAAGGCTTCTAAACGTACTAGCTATAGACTTAATTAGCTATACTGTGACGAAAGTGTCTGAATGCACTGCAGGCAGGCACTCACAGGACAAGCTACGTAGGTCATCAATCAGGCTACGTAACCCCATAACGGCATAAGTGCTTGAGAACCGAATTGGTTTCAGGTTTCTATCCAGTAGTGTAAATTTGAAATTTAAATTAATTTATCAAGTTAATTCTAATTTTAAAAAGATAATCATAAAGAATTTTAATTAGAAGTTGCGATTATAACATTATTATCACTGATATCTGTATAGAATGACATTCTATGAGCTTGCTCATTCTATATATACGGATTAGTATTTATTATATAGTATTGATATAATGATGGAAATGCCCAAGTTTTGTCTGAAATTAACTAAACATTTATTGATGTTGTCAGTTTTTTTGTTTTTTGTTGAGGTACTTCTACAAAAGAATCTCTGACTGGAGGATATCTACAAGCTCTATGATCGCATACAAAGAAATGACTGTCAATTTTGTCAATGAGATTTAATGTAGAGTACAGCTGAAGAATAACTATTACTAGAGTCAACTCAATAAGAATGAAGTAACGGAATGAAAGTGGTCAGGAAGAGTACATCTCAATGTATTCAAACTTGAAAGTAAAAACTTGCTGAAAGTTAACGCATCCAAAGACATTGGAGATCAAAATTTGAAAGACACATCATCTTGATGTGACTACAGTTATACAGTTCATACCAGTTAACTGCATGTAACTATAAACTAAAATATTGTTTTGTTAATCAGTGTTTAGTTTCGTTTATTAGTGTTTAACATTTATATATCGTTGTGTGAACAGATTATGATGAAATACTGTGATAAGTGTATATTCCTGCAAAAACTGTTAAGAATTTTGTAAGCTAAGGAATTTATTCACATGCAATGTATTTATACGCAACTTTAATTGTTTTACTCATTTCATTACTGCATGAATTCATTCAAATTGTTAGTATTTGTTCATAAAAGCATTTATTGTACGTCTACATTACTCACAATACTTAGTTATTGTTTCAATTGTAATAGATCCATACAAAAATCAACATTGCGATTTGCCTATTTTCTTTATTCGCTCAACTATAGGCTAACGCAAACTGTCTATACCTCAAGTAAATTCTGGAACGATCTTTTAGTAGAATTAAAGCATTGCCCCTCTTTGTTAATATATAAGAAAAACTTCAACATCTTTTTATACAACTTCTACCAGCAAAAGTAACCTCTTTTGAACTGTCTTATTGATCAGTGTTGCTAATGTTATAGCAATATCTTAACTGTTTGTCATACATGTATAATTAATTAAGTTTCAAATTCTAATTTTTCGTTGTATTATGTTCGGGTTGTCTCTTTTTATATGAAATTATATTGAAGACTGTATTAGGTGATTAACATAGATTAAGTTTTTACTTTTCCCTCCGGTATCAGCTTCATAATTATAGGACTTAGCTGTTTTCAGTTATGTATTGTATGCAAGGCATTGAATTATTATAATTAGTTTTACTTTTTGCTCATGTACATGGTGTTTTTGCTCATGTATGTTGCATGATTATTTTTATTGGATTTTGTTACTGTAAATGTACTGAAACCTGTTGCAATAAATATGTCAAATATTACAACATAGGCTCTTTAGTCTTGATTTAAAAAACAATAAACCAAGCTTGGGCAAATTATTCAGGTTAAGGGATGCATAGAATTTTCAATTAGAATGGGGTGCCGCCAAGGCAGTGGTGAATCCCTAGGGGGGGGCGATTGCCAATTTGCTACCTTTTACATATATTTTACACAATTGTTTTAATAGATTCATTGCAATCTTTCAGGCTTTTATATCAATTATTACTGTTTATAAAGCATGAAATGTCATAAATTTTCTCACATAATGTAAGAAAAAGTGTCTGTAGTCTGTAAGAATGTAAAAACGCCTCACTCTGGTGTTGAATACAAAATATATGGAGACCAAAGACATACATGTGAAGAATAAAAACTCTGCGCTAACATGAAACACTCATAGTTTCGTTTATTGGAGGAAAACACTACTCTTGTTCACTGAAATTTTGGCTAAATCACTGCTTAAAGGTTGCTGCCGAAGATCTTAACATATTAATTCATCTTCTCCCCTACCGCATGGCCTTAGTCGTATTAGGACTAAGTTCAGTTAATTAGGACAGTTAATTACTGTCCTAATTTACAGTAAGCTAATCAGCTATATCCTTTTAGTTGCCCGAGTTTGAGTTGGACTCGGCAACTCCTGAGTGTTTAATGTTGAAATGTAAATTTACATTCTTCAAAAAATATCAGACTTTCTATTCAAGTGAGGAAATTGAAATGGTGAAAAAATGTACGGTAGCTTTTAACTTTTCATTTCGAACACACTCTTTCTCGATATTTCTTTTTCTATTAATTTCTCTCAATAATATTTACGAATTTAAATTTAAAACGTTGTTTCTATTTAGAAAATCGTCTATGATCTTAAAGTATTTTATAACAGACTTACCACACAGCATGTTGACTGATCATAACTAACTTCACTGATTTGCGAAATTAATGGTTTCATTTATTTCGATGACAAATGCTTAAAATGAGAGTAAAAGACATTTGTTGTTCAGAGAAAAGTTTCTTTTGTAAAAGACATTAAAGAAGCCGCTATGACGTAGCTTTGTGTAACCTGGCTTTCAAATTATAACGTCATATCAGTCAATCAGGCTGACAGGCTAACAGGCTAACGAAATTTGTGTTAAATGTAAAATACAATTTAATAGATTTTTGTTTTAAAATAGCTGACACGTAATAATAATTAGTGGCATGGGCGCAGGAGGGGGGGGGATTGATGGTTAAAATCTATCGCATTTTCGACAAAGAAATATCACAAAATGTTAAATTTTAAAATTTAAATCAAACTTGAAATTTTTAAACACGAAATAGTCGTATTCGGGGCCGGATTGTGCTTTGTGCCAACTTCGCCGCGGCTGGGGGCCCCCAGATTTTGTGGGGCCACCGAAATTGAAAAAAAATACAACTGAAAAATTGCAATTTACTAACCGTATTAGTTTATCTGTGTAAAACAAATATAATAATTGTTTTACATAGATTTTATATCATTTGTTAAAAATCTATGAACCTTTTCGTAAGATAAGATTGTAAAAAATCTATATTTTATTAACTTTAAAAACTTAAATTTGATACAAATAACATGTCAAACTTGATCATTAAATTTTGATCAACTTCATAGAAAGAAACGAAATAACGCGATCCTTGCTAAATTTGAAAACTTGTTTTTTTTTTTTAAATTTAATTTTTTTCTCAATTTTTTATCCCCCCTCCATAAAGTTTGAATATTTGCCTAATTTTTGCATAATTGATTAAATACACGAGACTATGCAGAGATCTACAGCTAAAAAAGGTTAGGTCACTTTATATAATGTAAAAATATTAAGTATTATATAGAGGGGAGGGTGTGTTCGACTACTGAGAAACTCGTCTATTGAGAATCTCGCTTACTGGAAACTCGTCTACTAGGAATATCACTTACTAAAAAAGTTGAATGCTGAGTTGAAAATGTCACTTGAAGTAAAATGCATAGTGTTTCGTTTATTAAATAATGGGATCGACTAATGTGCAGAAATATTCAATTACAATTTATATCTTAGATGTAAAATTGTAGATCTAATTGTAGATCTAATTGTAGATCTAATTTTTAAATTGTAAATAACAGTTAATATATGCTTTATAAAACTTATATAAAAATAAACACTACGCGAGTTGATATAGATTGACAATTTATTTAGTATAAATTGCTTGCCTATGCAATTTTCTAAGAGAAAAATATTAGTCAATATCAAATATTAATTATTTTTATCTTAAATGTTACATAATAGTTACTAGACAGAAGTTTGTTAACAAATTTCAGCAAAGAAGCCCAGGGTTGCCAAGAATGCCAGTGGGCACAAGTTAGCGACAGCAATGCCAGAGGGCAGCGTGCTCACTGATTTGATGAAACGTCAGTGGAAGCTGGGAGCACCAATAGGAAGCGGCGGTTTTGGTCTAATTTATCTCAGTGCGTGTAAAATAAATAACTTTCTTTTTAGAATAACAAGACAAAGCGTTTATTCTTTCAGTTTCTTTATTATTTATTTAGTGATTCATTTTTATATTTATGTTCTGTTTAAAGCTAAATTGCTGTTTAACGTTTAAGGTAAAGGTTTAACGTTTGGATTACCGTATTATATAAACGATGTCTCATGCGCAGCTCTCAATTTAAGCGTCTTACTAAAGGGTGCAGCTAGTTAGAGCAATAGTGAGATAATTTTCCGGGATTTGAACATGGATCTATTGATTTCTAATTCAGCTCTTAACCACTTCTCTAACCCGCCTTAGAAAATATATATCTTTTAGCTATATACTTCAAATGGTTTTATACTCTATTATTCTGGCATTTTGAATTGAAATTTAATTACTGCATAAAGAATTCAGTGTTTACTCGTCACTTGAATTTTCAACGATACATTGTTAGTATTTAATACAATTGGTTTATACTTCTTTGACATTCAACGAAATGGTATTATCAAAATGGTGTTATTTAAATCAATTTTTATTTAAATATTCATTTCAATTTATATATTTATTTTAATTTGTCTGTGCGTTGCATTTAACGTTATATCGGTGTTTTTGTTGTGTATAGCGCAAATGAATTCGGCTGAAAAAGTTTCAGATAATGCGGAGTATGTTATGAAATTGGTCAGTCCTTTACAATATAATTAATAGCTAATTGAAAACAATATTAGACATTAATATATCTATTGCTGTTGTAAAGAAATTTAAGAATAGATTAGGCGTAGATAAATGTTATTGTTTGCGCTGTGTAGCTTGTTCTTGCTTGGGTTTCAAGTAAGTTCCTTTTTAAAACTAGTTGTAATTGTTTTGGTTGATGTTTAATTAGATGGCCTTGTTATTCATTGATATTATGATGGATTAGCATTAAGCTAATGTCTAGACATAATGCTAGAGCATATAATATCTAGACATTACACATATTACATTAAGTAAGTTAATATTTATAGGAGCCACAAGGTAATGGACCTTTGTTTTGTGAGCTGCACTTCTATCAACGCGCTGCTCAGGCAAATGCGAGTAAGTTTTGCCAGCACTTTAGTTTCCTACATTACGGAACAGTTTATGTATTTGTAATGCGCATTGGAAATAAATTATACAGAATGTGCAATATATAAAAGTGTGTAATTTATATTCGATTTATTTGCAAAGTAAATATTAAAATATAAATAATAATGGAATGATAATAATAATAAAATATATGGTGTTAATGTTTATGATAGTCTCTGTGTATGTTTGTCTTAATATTTGTCTTATTAACAGTCTATTTATGCATCTATCAATTCACTTATCTATCTACTATCTACCTATCTAATTACTTATGTACATATCTATCTAACTTCTGCCTTCTTACTTACCTACCTACCTACCTATTTACTTGGCTATCTTCCAACTTATCTATCTACTTATCTATCTATCTACCTACGTATCTATCAGCTGCCTTTTTAAGTATGTAGATAAGATATAGACAGACAGATAAGTACACAGATAAGTTAGTAGGTAGGTGGATAGGAATCTACCTACCTACCTACCTACTTGCCTACCTACCTATCTACCTAACTACCTACCTACTTACCTATCTACCTAACTACCTACCTGCCTACCTACCTATCTACCTACCTACCTACCTATCTACCTAACTGCCTACCTACCTATCTACCTACCTACCTATCTACCTACCTACCTACCTGTATCTGCCTGTCTGTATGTCTGTCTGCCTGTCTGTCTATTCCGATGTTCGTTTTACTCAATGCAGTAAAAGAGTGGATGCAGTCCAGGTGCCTCACCTCTCTTGGCATGCCTAAGTTTGTAGCGACTGGCATTCATGAGAGAGATGGAGAGACGTATCGATTCATGGTCATGCAGCGCTTCGGTACTGATCTGCAGAAGATTTTTGAACGAAATGGAAAACGGTTTCCTTGTCATACCGTCTTTCTACTTGGTCTAAAACTGGTCGGTTGTTTTCCAAATAAAAGTCAAATTATTATTAATTACTTAATTATTATTAATTCAGTTATTAATTAGGGTTTGTTTTAGTTGGTAAATTAATTGAAAATTGTATCTCAGTTATGGTCAGTTCCAGGAAGCGAGCATATGTATAGAATCCATCCATATATATTAATTTCTTAAAACTAGTTTAAATCACACGATGCTTTTATGTTTAGTAAAATGCCTTTATGTTTATCAGTCATTCATTGCTTGGTTTAGCAACACATTTATTTGTAATGTTTCAATATTAAAGCTGGGTTTAGGATTGAAATTAGGGTTAGGATTAGATTATAAGTGAAGTTTAGGATTGGTTTGAGTTATTGGTACGAATACAGTTATAATTATAAGTTATGGTTAGGAATTAACAGAGTCGATTGGTCGGGGTAATGTATTTGGGATGGATTTTTCAAGGTTATATTTTCATGGTCAATTTTTCAGGGTAATTTTTTTGTATTCGATTTGTCAGGGTTATGTTTTTGGGGCCGATATGAAGTAATGTTTTTGGGTTCGATTGGTTGGTTTACCGAAAAAATGATGCTATTATGAAATGTTTTAGTTGGACGTATTAGAGTATATACACAATAAAGGGTACACTCACGCTGACATCAAAGCGTCTAATATTCTAACTGGATACACAGATCCACATCAGGTCTAAAATCTAGTCGTCTTTTATAAGAAATCAATTAAAGTATTATTTGATTATACAATTTGTTGCATCGTGTTTCGTTGAATTTTTAAATTTAAATGTAATGCTTCTTTTGTAATATAGTATCAGTTGAAAACTTCTCAATATTCAATAGCAATTTTATCGATTGCACAATAGTTTGTCTACAGACATTTGGTCCACTGTGACTGTAACCCTTAAATAATCATAACCCTAGACTTAAACTTAACCCTAACTCTAAGCCTAACACTAACTCTAGCCCTAGTATTGCAGTAATTTAAATGACAGTGGACCAAATGTCAGTAGACCAAATGACAGTAGACTAAAAGTCTGTAGACGAATTGTCTTGACACCTTTTTTGTCAAATTTATTGTCGATACTTAAATTCTATTTTATCTACTCTGTAATGAATATAAAAAATCCTGATAAATTTGATTTCTATTACTGTTGTATTCTAATTTTGTGATGAAAATAAGGATTTTTATTAAATGAGCGCAATTTCTTTCAGGTATACTTGATAGACTATGGGCTGGCATTTCGCTATATAGTAGACGATAAGCATAAAGAATATAAAGAAGATCCTAGAAAAGTTCATGACGGGACTATTGAGTTTACGAGCAGAGATGCTCACAAGGGAGTGGGTCAGTGACTGTTTTTAGAATTTTAATCTTAGATTATTTTATATTGAAACATTGGGGGCACCCCAATTTTACATATAAAATGTATATTTAAAATTGGGGGGCCCCAATTTTTCCATGTAAAATAATCTGTAATTAAATTTCTAAAAACTGTTGTATTCTCTCGTTTATGTAGAGTTCTGCTTTGTTTATAATTTTTAATGTCAGATGATATAGTTTTGTTAATAATTAAATTTAGAGAGTTCTTTATTGTTAATTGTGAATGACTATGCTATTATTTTGAATTTGGGAGAGTTATAGTATTTTTAATTTTGAAGGAGGGTACTAAATTATTTCTTTGCTTTTAAATAATGCGCAAATGAATTTATGTGCTACTAAAATAAACAATTTAATTTTTTGTATAAAAAACTAATTTATTTGCGTTTAAATAAACGGTTTATTCGCGTTTAGCTCCGTCGTGTCGCGGTGATCTTGAGATCCTCGGCTACTGCATGCTGCAGTGGCTTTGCGGGCAATTGCCATGGGAGACGAATCTGACCAATAAGGAGTCAGTAAGGGACAAGAAGATTAGGTTTGAATTTAATACTTGGAACTGAGAGGTGACGGGTTTGAAACCTGGTACTCGACTTAGAACGTATTATATGAATGATGTCTCAGATGTAGCTGTCAATTTAAGCATCTAATACTAAGGATACAGAAAGTTAAATTTAACATCCGGATTACAGTATTATATGGTGAAACTTTTACACAAGGACTCAACCTGGAATCTATCAAACCTGGATCTATATCTTTTTTGTATTTTGTTTATCTTTCTGTTTGTGGGTCTGTCTGCTTGTCTCTGTCTGAAATATATGTGTATCATTTAACTATCTCTCTATCTATTTATCTAGCTGTTTATCTATATGTCTTTAATAAGCTAAATAATATATTTTATTTTAGTTTCATGAAAGACATTCCCAGTCTGTTGTCCACCTGTCTGCCTGATAAATCATACCCTCGTGCGTTATATTTAATTTTTATTATCATTTTAAAACTATTCGGCAGTTTAAACATTGTTTTAGAATTCTTAAATAGTGTTAATTATTTAATGAATAATAAACATAAATTGAAAGTGCTAAAAACCATATTTGAAATGATATTTAACCTTAAAGTTGTGTAAAGTTTTGTGCTTGAACTGCTTTTTAGCGTAAAGCATAGCGTATAGTCTTGTGCTCGTATTGCTTTTATTATAAAGCATCGTGTATAGTTTCGTGCTTGTATTGCTTTTTAATACAAATCGAATACAGTTATATTCTTGTGCTTATATTGCTTTTAAATTTAAAGCATTGCGTATGTTCTGATGCTTGTATTGCTTCTAAATACAAAGTGATTGTATTTCTCTGCAGATGAACTACAAATGTATCTACAATACGTATCTAGCATGCAATACGATGAGACGCCTGACTATAATAAATGCCGAGGACTGTTCACCACCATTATAAAGAAACTCGGTTACAAACAAACTGATCCTTTAGACTTTAAGTTATCCGCTAGTCCCACTAAGGTAGCTAAGATTCGCTTGAAAAAATATCTTCAATAGATGTTTTTTGTTCTCGTAAATTAATAAACAATTATATTAATGTTCCAACTTTAATGTTTAATTTTATTCTTTTAACTGCTGGCAACCGAATTTTTATTTGCAATACATGTTCACATTTTTTGTATTTATAATACTTTTATATTGCTTTTACTATGTCAATAAATGGATGTGTATTTATCTAAATTCTAACATAAAAAGTTATATTGGTATTTAATGAGAAAGAGATAACTTTGTTGTTAAAAGTTATCTTTAATATGACAGACTGATTTCTTCTAGTAAGTCTATAATTCATCTACAGACTTTTGCTTTACAATGCTATGTCTAATGACATTTGATCTACGACAAAATATGTCGGGTTAGGTTTAGTATTAGGGTTCATTTATTGTTAGGTTTAGGACTATGGTTAGGGTTAAGTTTAAGGTAAATCAAATGTTATTACACCAAATGTCGGTAGACAAATGTCGGTAGTATCGTAGACCAAATGATAAAAATTATAACTTTTTTTATAACGATTCAAACGTTACGATTTTATTCGTTTAAGAAATCAGCTCAAAAGCGCGCTAACGTCGCGTCTCTGTCTCCCTCACGCGCCCAATCACGCTCTGAGTCTCAGTCAAATGGTACGCCACGATCACGTTCTGCTTCTAACGGTCCGTCACCGAAATCACGTAAAATCGTCAGCAAATCAGGGACATACGACGAAAATGACAGCATAACATCGCCTGTTGGTAAACCGGTTAAGCCGGTTAAACTGGATAAAAAACCGGTTAAACCGGTTAAGAGGGTGTGGCCTAAGGCTAAGATTAGTGTCGCGAATAAATCATCGCCGATAGCGCTGGCGAATCAAAAGATGGATCAGTTAATGGCTGGGGGAGATTTGGGCTCGACTAAAATGAAAGCAAAAGGTATAAATAGATTGTAGTTTATTGGTATTTTAGATATTTGTAGTGTTGATTTAGATGTAATTAATCTGTGTTTGACATAATTGTAATTTGGATTTAGATATTTATTTGTTAAGAATAATAATTTAT
Source organism: Oconnorella tubifera (assembly GCA_034700105.1). NCBI lineage: Eukaryota > Metazoa > Annelida > Clitellata > Enchytraeida > Enchytraeidae > Oconnorella > Oconnorella tubifera. The sequence continues at coordinate 2,614 of JAQIXG010002500.1, read as the reverse complement.
ATTATTATTATTATTGTTAAATATTATTATTATCACATTATTTATGTTATATTTTATATCAATTTATGTTTTAAATGTGATGAAATTTATTTTTTTCAATTTATTTCTGAATAAATTTTAAAATTTATTTATTTATTATTAAATGTTAAAACTGATAATTTTCTAGTAGTTTCTATTTTATTTCTATTTATTTCTATACAGTCGTTAAACGCAAGCGAAATATCGAAACAGTCACCATGGCGACTCAAACATCGCCTAATCTCTTAGGTCTAGCGAGGTCACAGGGGAAAAATGGCCGCTCGAAGAAAAGTTAATTTTCTGTCTGTAGGGATTCTTCTAGCGATAGAAATATTTTTTGTACGTTTAGACTGTTCTATCTTTTAAGTCGTTACAATATCGTTTATAATATCGTTTATATTCTCATAGCGCTATGATTTATAAGCAAGATTCAATAGCGCTCTGGTTTATTTGAAATCGTTCGACGGCGGATTTTTGAACGTTGTCATTTTTTATTGAATATTTAAGCGTCATTATTTTAATTCTATTTTCTAAAATCATTTATTTGAGTGAAAGCTAAAAACTTTTAGAGCATTTATGCAACAGTGAAATGAATTAGTTAATTGTGTAACTCAATAATTATTAATACGATTTAAAGTTTTTTCTGCAAAGATTTATTAAATAAACTCTTTTGTGCTGATGTGACTGTAAACTTTATGATATGATAAGCGTGAAACAAATAACTATCAAATTACAATTTGCGTTTATTACAGTGTAGCTTTTAAAAAGGAGATGACTTGTTTAACTCATTTGATTTAAGCTTTTACATTCACAGGTTTCTTTATAACATTCCCTTGTGAATGTAGATGAGTTTAGGCTGTATTAGTGGTTGCCCTCTATCATTCCAAAATAAAAATTATTTACTGCGTTGTGTTATGAGTGAAGCGGTCACTCGTCACTTATTTTATACGCATACTCAGTTCATAACTAGTCAGTAAATAGACGCATTTGTGTTGATGTGACATTAAGAATGAAGCGTTCACTCGTCACTTGGTTTACGCACTCAGTTTATAACGCATTAATAAATAGATGCAGTGACATACTGGTTTAAGCACTTACTAAGGGTGCAGCGAGCTTGCTAAATAGATTGATGTTATGTATAATAAGATCTTTGCTCGGCTTAAATGTTTTTTCAAGTTTAAAATATTTATCTGTGTTTTAAAGTGCAATCAAAAAGATAAAGTTTTTGCGAGATTGTTGAATTACAATTCATTTTATGCTTCTGCTTGAATACAACTATATGAATCTGATTAAAATGAATAATATTTTGTCATATTAATATTTCTATATTTTTTATTCAGAGCTTGTGCATTTATTTTATATTAAATTACTTTATGATTTTTTTTGGTTTCAAATTATTTGAAATATATTAGTGCTATATTAGTGATGTTCGACAGTTTAATTCAAAACTGTCGAACATCAAATTCATTTGATTTTGTAGCGTTGCAAATATATCAAAATGATCTGCGTTATGTTGTGTTCTAATTATATGAATCTTTCTAAATAATTTCTATGTACTTAAAATGTTCTAATGAAATGAATAAACAAATTGACGTCTCAGTTAATTGGCTTGTAATTCACTAATAACTTTAATATGTTTATATTGTAGTCCTTCGGTCTTTATTAACTAGTAGGTTTTAGTAATAATAGTATTACTTTTTTGAATGTATAAAGTATTACTTGTTTTAGTATTACTTTTCTTTTATTTCTTTAATCAATTGACAAAACATCGTAAATTCACCATAGTAAACTATATGAACGCTTAATGAATGCAGTGATGCAGCATTATTGCTTAAAACGCTCTTTTGCACCATTTCTAGCAAGATTACAAGTTAATTACACCAAATATACAGTACACCTAATAATTAATTAATAGTAAATTAGTACAAGTCAATTATAAAAAGGCAACAATTAGCTACTCAATGAATATATTTAACATTTGGAATCAACTCTAAGATCTACAGTTACATATTTCAACCGAATTAAAATATGAAAATAGTCTTGAAACTATTCCATTCGTAAAAGTTATCTTAAGCAATTGGTCGTAATTATTAAGTTATTATAATTAAGTAGGTTAATAATATATAACTAATTAGGTTTATATAATGATTAATGAATATTTTAGATTCAATTTTGTGATTAACGTTTAATGCTAACTTAATGATTAACTAGTCAGTAGATGAAATGAACTACGGTACATTCGAAATAATACACCGGCTTCTTTATCGTAATTAATAATTTAATTAATTAATTAATAATTAACTAATCATTAATTAAGTAAAACTTGCTAGATAGAAATTTATGCGTAATTTTAATTAATTGTTTAAAAATTAGGATAAATTGTAAGTGATGAGTGAGACGAGGGAACGAAATGAAGAGAATACATCTGTTAGGAGAAGGGTGACTGGCACGGAGGAGGACACAGCTACACCAGGTTTCGAACCCCCGCCCCATTGGCTTCATTCAATCCCTTATCCTTTTATCTATTTACAGTTGACTTCATTTTATTATTTATTTTCTTTTAGAGCAATTTTAATGTCATTGTATTCCATTTTAC
>JAQIXG010002499.1:0-17578 GCA_034700105.1 Oconnorella tubifera | reverse complement strand
TTTTAATTTTCTGTATATTGTATATAATTCACTGTATATTGAACTATTGTATAATTTATATTGCTATTGCTAACCTTTGATATTTGATTGATGTACTTTTCTTGAATAAATTGCTGATATTTAATAAAGATTCATTTGAATTTATTCAATTCCAAAAGTGATCCGAAGAAATTTGAATTTATTAAATTCAAATTAGAAAACTTAGAATAACGAAACAGAAAATCTACATAAAAATTGAGTTAATTAGAATTTAACTATAGCTGGAGTGACTAGCTAACTAGAGTTAAAAAGTAACAGTCAACTTAATATTTAATAGTACCAATTATAATTAAACTTATTCCTCTGAAAGTTTTTTATGCAGTTAGATGATTTAGTCAATTAAATGTAGGCCCTAATGCTAACTTTTTGATTTAACCATAACTAACCTTTAACCTAGAGTAAATAGTTCCTCTCTTGTTAACACAGAGATACCGGTTGGTTTCGTTGAAGTAAAGTAGGACTAGCGCAAATGCAGACCCAGTGTCGGCACTGATGTCTTTAACCAGAGGGCACGGTCTGAATGCAGTGGGGGCCACAGCGCAGAGCAGTAATACTTTCAATATAGCTGTAAAAACGTTGAGAATAACATGTAACACTTTCAATATAGCTGTAAAAAGGTTGAGAGCAACATATCTTTTTAATGTAATCTAACAATTTAGTTGGTTGGTATGTCCGTATTGATGTCTGTAACGCTCAACAATAATATATCATTCGCCAGAGGCCGCCGTTTTGTAATTCAACGCTATATGAATTTTTTATTAATTAATACACTTTTGGGACAGTTTCTGCAAAACAGTTTTTAACTTTTGTCAAACACATTTCGTTTGCAACATTTGTTTAAACTTACAATTTGAATTAATACTTGTTTAAATTGTTTGTAAACTATATTTTATTAATCTGTTTTATCGTATGTTATATTTAAATGCATTAATGATTACAGCTTGTGTGCTATTTTATTAAAAAAGAGCAAAGAATAAACTTTGTACATGAAAAATGAAAATGTAGCTAGCAAATTAGTTGCCTTGTTAAAGGGCGTAGCAAAATGTTGAAGTGACCGATATTCATGATAACGATATGATTATGATAACAATGATTGTGACAACAATGATTATGACAACGATGATTATGATAATGATAAATAAAATAGCAATTATTATGATAACAATGATTATGATAACGATGATTACGATAATTATGATAACGATGATAATGATAACGACGATTATGATAATGATAAATACGATAACGATGATTATGACAACGATTATCATGGCGACCATTATCATGATTCTACCGTCACCTAATCTCTACACAAAAAAACTCACAAAAAACGGATGTGAAATGACTGGACGACCTCACCCCTCCACCCCGTCCAACCTCCACCACCAGCTGCCCGTCTTCTTTCTTCTTCTTCCTTCCCCCGCCCCCTCCATCGCTCCCTCTTCCCGTCGCTGTAAAAAGTCTCGCTACACGGGGCATTAAATTACTTGGCATGTTAAGACTCCGCCTATTTATGCCCCTACTAGAGGGGGAATGTGACCGGAACCTTGAGCCCCTGGTAGACCCAGACGACGAGGGAGTCCTTGAACCCCTGTGCCTCCTCCTTCTCCTTCTTACACCAGATTTAAAAGTGGCGTTAAAATCAAATTCAGAACTAAAATCGCTAAAAAGACTAGATGAAAATTCGGAGGTTAGACCCCTGGGGGTGCCGGATAGTTGGGCCCCACCTAGGGGGGGCACACGAGGAGGGAGTATGATCGGGAGAGAACCGGAAGTAGACGAGAGGTTCAGTGTCGGGAGAAAAGTTGAGACATTCAATGACGTCATTTCTGATTTAAGAGAAAAAAACGAGTAAATAAATAAAGGGGATACTAAAAGGGGGGCAGTTACAATACGCGGATACGCCACCCCCCCACACAACTATCCACTCAATTGCTATTATATGTTCCCAGGGCATGAATTCGTGCATTACTGACTTGAATAGGTTTCATTTCACAAGGTTCAGTTTGAGTCTTAAAATTGAAAACTTACTACTCTGCTAGCTATCAGAGTGGTTAGAGCTCTGGACTCGGACGCGACAGGTAAAAATTCAATTCCCTTGAATGCTCACTATTTATATAGCTTGCTGCACCCTTTAGTAAGACGCTTAAACTGACAGCTACGTCTGAGATATTGCATAATACGTAATCCAGACGTTAAACTTAACTTGCTGCACCCTTTAGCAAGACGCTTAAATTGACAGTTACGTCTGACGTATCGTTCAAAAGCTGTAATCCAGGCGTTGAACTTAAATTAGCTAAGTTTTATCAATTATTTTTTAATAAAGATAATTTAATCAAATAATTTGTTACAAATTTTTATAACTATTTTTAATAAAGTTATTATTTTTAATTAGAATGAAACAAAGACGTACCTCTGTCTGTTAATCAAGGCATAATTTAATTGATAAATAGTTGATCAACTGATGTGGCATCAAAATTTCAATTGAATTAATAAATCCGCGTGAAAAAGACAAGATTTGTAATATTAATTATAGTAGTTGAAAATATCCACCAGTGGTAACGCTGTGTATTCAGTTGAAAAAGTTTCCAAGTGATAACTCTGATGACTGAAAATAAAGATAGACAGAGCGTGGTAACAATGTAGTTGAAATTAATTACTTAAATTAATGCAGTTGAAAATGATTACACGTGGTAACGCTGTTAATGATAGATGATCAAAAAGACGACGTGTGGTAACATGCTATTCAAAAACATGGCCCAGTACAAACTTTTTGCACGTGAAATTGATTTTAGAGAAAATATTAACAGTGTTTAAATTGTTAAAAGAAAATATACACCACACAAGAATATAAGATAATAATAACAATAATAACAATATAACAATATAACATATAAATAGATATGATATGTAGTAGAGAACAGGCCTATATAATAACATTAATACTACTGCTAATTATTATTAATAATATAATTAACTACGGAGAGTTGGATATTGACAATAATTTGACCTTTTCTAAATTCCTAGAAGACGAATACACGCACGCGACAAAACGGCAAATGCACGCGACAAAACGGCCCATTCAATTCATTAACATACACAACCCTAATAAAGTTTACTCTAAACTTGACCTAACTCTAACCCCACTTTCAATTGTTCTCAGGGTTATGGTGGAGGTTAGGTTGGTTAGGGTGAGAACCCAAGTCATAATCCCCACCCTAACCCTAAGAGCAATTTGGCCGATTTGTCGGGGCCACTTTGACGGGCCACGATTAAATATCACTAATAGTTTTAGCAAAAAACTTATATTTCTTGGATTTCCTGGTTGAATGCCTTTCGACCAGACTGTAATAAATTATCCCCTCCCCCCCTCCCCTGATGAAAACCAGATCCAACTAATGGATACAATCAACACTTCTAATTGTTTCTACCCACAGAAACACAGAAACACTAGTACCGGTAAGTGTCTCGCTGTTTGTACGCGTGTCTGACCTATCGCTTGTACTTGTAGCGGAGAGTTAAATAGGGAGGGTCGTGGTGTTGTCCCCCCGTTAGAATTTGCGTAAAAAATTGTAAAGACATTGTTACAAGTAGTTGGTCTATAATATTATTAAATATTTTAATTTTATTATTTGAAATTAATTATTTAATTAAATATTTAAATAAGATAAATATTATTATTAATTGTAATACAATATTTTATAAATCACTATTGCGTTGAAATTGTATTTGTTTTGTTTATCTGTCCCCCACTCCTCTCCCTGAATTTTGTAAATATTTCTCCCCAGGGGTCCCAACACTGAAATGATAAGAGGGGCAACTCCCTCCCTCCTCCACCCTCCCTCCAACTACTTAAAAATGGTCTACGTGCAAGAGTGAAACCATAATTATGGAATTAAAAACAATATCTATAATCAAAATCAATATAATATCGATATCTATTCTAAAAGAATTTAACAAAATCTTTAATAAAATTAAAAGAATAATATTTAAATTTTTGACTTCACGAGCACAAATAATTTTTTACTTAGTGACGATGCTATCCCCCCCCCTTCCTTTCTCTGGCCCCCTGGAAAAAATAACCAAAATTTGAAAGATTAAAAAAGCCTGCAACCCCCTCCCCATTTATTCTCTACCACCATTTCCCTCCTCCCCCCCCCCCAACACTCACACAGTCCCTAATCCCATAATTGAAATTTATCAAATACAATAAGATTCATATTCTTTCTATTTATATGATTTGAAATAATTTTTTAATTAATTTTTTTATTTGATTTTTTTAAATTAAATAAATATGTAAATATTCAATTTACAAACTTCCTTAGATTTGAAATTCTAGAACCGCCCCTGTTTTTTTCCAGGGAGGGAAAAATGAAAATGTAACAAATAGCGTAATAAAAAAATCAAGAGTGGGAGAGAGGTAACGAATGATTAAGGGGGGAGGGAACGAGAGCAGCAGAGTTAGAGAGAAACAGAAAGAGAGAGGAGGAGGCGGAGGGAAAGATGGTGGCTAGATCGAAAGCTAGATTAGAAGCAATTTGATTAAAAGTTTCGTTGAATGATGAAAACGTTTCAGACAAAAAATTTAACCTGAGAAAAAAATAAAAATTAATAGAACTAAAGTGCAAAGATTAGGTTTTCTAGGGTCGCTGTAGAATTAGGAAAATAACGGGGGGGGGGGACCGAGCCCTTGAAAATATTTTCAATAATTATATAATCTACTTTTAGATTATTCATACCCTCCCCCCCCCCCCAAAAAAAACACAAGTTGAGTTTTAATTTAAGTAATTTGTAAAATTCATTATTATAAAGTTTTAACGAATTTAAAAATTCTTTTGGAAGTTTTGGTCAATGAAACAGATATTATTGCTTTTAAGTTTCACATTAAAAATTAGATTAATAATAAAATTTAAATCCGTCCAATTTCAGTTTTCCCAGGCCCCCGCTCCCCTTCACCCCTCTATTCCCAACTTTTGACCACAAGGGCAAACACCAATTAAGACAATAGTTCTGAGACAGAGAGACAAAAAGACAATGTGTACATTTCTTTATAAATAACATTACTTAAACAAATAGGGTGGGAGGCATTGGGGGGTGGGGGGCATCGGGTGGGGGGGGAGGGCAGTGCGGCCTAAGATCAGTAAATTACAGCACAATGTGGGGCTCGTCTTTAAGGGACATTCTCCCCCCAACAAACCTCCCCTTATAAAATCTTTACACTGCTACCAACACACTAATTTTCTGGGTTTTCCAGCAAAAAATCAGATTTTTTTGCAAAATTTAATTTTTCGCTCAAGGATAAAAACAGTCATAAACGTTTACGGGTTCTAAAAACAGCCATAAACGTTTCACGGATTCAAGCTCTAACCCCCCCCCCCTGCCCCATTCCTCCCAAATTTGAAGTTAATTGTCTCCTCACTGTTAAGTAAAATCAGGGAGCAAACTCCAGCCCTCGTTGGGGGGGGGGGGGGGAGTAATGAGGGGGGTAAGGGAGCCAATAGCCGTAGTAGTAGAATGATCTTGAAAATATTTTTAAAGTAAAAAAATTATTAAAAGTCTTGCCCTACTCCCCCCGTCCTCCCTCTCACTCTCTCCCTCTCCCTCTCCGTCTCTCTCTCACTTTATCCCTCCCCATCCCGCTCTCCAAATCTGCCTTTCCCATCTCCCAACCGTTATACTATTAACGATAAATTGTATTAGAATATTAATAAATTGATTTTATTTTTTTAATTCGCTTACTATATTTATAAAAATGTACAGTTCAATATAATATGTAATATTACTGAAACACAATAATGTCCAGGACCAAACAGAAAACATGAAATGTTTTTATTTGAAGAAAACTTAAGAGAACTAAGAGACAAAGACAGAAACATTCGACGACATATCGAGAGTGATAAACAAACGTTTACACAAGGAGTTACAGGCAAACATTAAGACAAACTTAAGAAGGATTGACATATACGCGAAATGTCCGAGCGACTGTCTTATTGACTGTCGCCTGACTGTCTGTGTATTAGGCCAACTGGAAGTTAGTCTACTTCATTACTAGTATCGTTGCTTTATTATATTTCAAAAATCAATATAATATATAATAATAATATATATTTAGCAAAAATACGTATTACATAACGACTATAATATATAAATATACAGAAATCAGATAATTTTAAGACAGCGCACATGAATGACGCAGTCGCCAAGACAGTCGCGAAAAATACTTTGTATAAATGTTACTTTATTTCAAGACCCATAGAATAAGATTAAATGAATAAATATTGAGAGGGTGTAACAAAAGTCCAGTACCAGTTTTAAACCGCTAAATCACTGCAATTAAGAATTTAATCCGAAATATTTAATTTTGCAATCCTTAAAGTGTGTCGTTAAGTTAATGGTTAACGTGCTTGAAATAGTTAAGGATCAGTTAATGGGGGTGGGACGAAAATGACTACGCCCGAGCATAGAATGTATAGCTACATTAAGGGTAAAACGACAAATCGGCCGGGCTATATTGGTTATACAAATCTGTCCCGAAATGATTAAACCGGTGAAACGGGCCCTAATACTTTAACACGACAAACGGCCCAGAATACAGTAAGCCGACAAGTCGACCCCGAATCAGTGGCGTAACCATGCTACCATGGTAGTAGCTACAGCAACGCTGCGGGGCCCGGGCGTGTTGGGGGGCCCTTCCCGACCCAAAATAAAAAAATTGTGAGCAATAATCAAGGAGGCTAGTTACAATTAAACTTGTAATTGTAATTAAGCTTATGTGGTGAAAGTCTGCTAAAAAAATGGCTAAAACAGGTCATCACTGTCAAAACTGGGAGAAAAATGTAAAGACATGTTAATTTTTAAGCTATCAATTGAATGGGCCGCGTACAAAAACTTGCTGTGTGGCCTGTGGTCAGATAGTTACGCCCCTGCCCCGAATAAATTAATCCGAAAAATCGGTCACGAAAACTCATTCAATAACCTTAACCCTAACCAACTGTAACTCTAATCATAACATTAACTCCAACCATAACCCTAACCCTAAATTAAACTATGATCAGTCGCACCGTTTTGACAAATCTCACAAACGGGCAAAAGTATGATTCCACCAAAACAGTAGGCCTACATACCTACTTACTGCAAGTAGATCTCATTTCAAAGCAATTTATTGCAAGTAGATATTCAGAATCATTATTGCACCCCCTCCCCATCCCTCCCTCCCTCCCACCCTCGCACTTTATACAGAAAATCATCCTTGACAAAATGCAGACACCTTTTATTTTTATCCCGACCTTCCTATAACAAGAGAGCATCCATGAAAAACAATTTCGGCAATTTCATATCACATACAACAAAAGCGAATCAGTTTTATGTTTCATAATGTCAATCAAATCTATAATATTGTGACATTTGAGAGGCTTGTATAAAAAACGTGAAGGCGAATTCGCATTGGCGTGAAATTTCTTCGCGACTATATCGGCGATTGTCTGGGCGACTAGGCGAGCGACTGACATGGTGATTATTTAGCTGAGACTTAAAATGAATGAAGGAAGGAATAAATGAATGAATGAAAGTATCAATGAGTATCAATGAACCAGTGACTGAATGAATTAATTGATAGGTGAATAAGTAAGTAAATGGACAAACAAATAAAATAATTAACGATGGAGTGAATGGATAAATTAATGAGTGAATGAAAGAATAGATGAACGAATGAACGAATGAATGAATAATAAATGATAAAATGATAAAATGAAGTCATGAATAAATGAATGAAGGATGAATCAACGAAAAATTGAATGAAGTTGAACATGATTGAATAAATAAATGTATGAACAAACGAACAAATGAATGAATAATGAGCATAAATGAATGAACAAACAAACGAATAAATGAATGAACTAATGAATGAATGAACAGAACAGACAAATTAATCACTACGAATTACTTCATTAACAAGCACATGTAAACACAGCCAAACACAGTCACTAAAGACAGTCAACAAGTCAATCACTGCTGATGTGAACGGAACTTCATCAATTGACGAAGATATTAAAAATTGATGTACTGGGCAAATAATCTTCCTTTATCTTCGTGATCTTATACGCAGATATAAATCAAACTGGAGAGAGATATTTTCCAATTACACGAATTGAATTGGACAACATTATTTAACGTCCGTTTCTTTTATTACAGGGGTGGATCCAGACAGACTTGGTCTGTGAGGACAAACAGATCGATCAGGGGAAGGTGTCAAACAAATGCCGGCCATCAGACAGGAAATGGAAATAAGAACATTTAACTTTCCTTTAAATTTCATTTCAATGTAAACGAAATTTTTATGATTTTAATATATGATTTTATTATGCGACAAAATAAATTTATTAAATTATTCAAATTATTCAAATTAAAGTTATTTAAATTATATTGAATTTTTTTGAGGGTTTTACTTGTGTTAATTTTAACGAAAACCGAAAAAAAAATGAAATTCGGGTATGGCTTATATAGTTTAGTGTAAGGGAAGTACTAAGAGAATCATGGGGGTCATAATAGTAAAAATCTAGATATTTTTTGCGAAATACGAACATTTAGCAGTTATTTTCGTTTGCAAAATTTCCTTACTTCATTTTTAAGTTGAAACGTTGCAAAAATTTCCCATCTTGAAATATTAAAATTAAAATTTCGTTTTTAAATATTCTAATTAAAATATACATTTGAAAATAATATATTATACTTAAAAGTGAAAGAGGCTATTCAATTAATTTTTAACGATCTACAAAATTTAGAACAATTAGCAAGAATAAAAATACCCATTTAAAGTCATTTCCCCCCCCCCCCACATCAACGAATATTTTCACAATATAGACCACCCACCCACCCCCTCCACTTTCCCACTTTCACTTCCCTTTCTTTCCTTTTTTTCTTTACTTCCCTTTCACCGCTCTTCCCACCCCCTCCCTCGTCAAAATAAAAAAAATCTAAAATGTTTTAATAACAACAAAAAAACAGCAAGAATAAAAATAAAATTTTACGTCACCTTACCCTCCCCCCCCCATTCCCCCTTCACTTTTTATTTTCAAAGTCTAGAATAATCACCACCCGCCCCCCCCCATCTAATCACCAGCCAAAATTTTAAAAATATTTTCATAAGGTCTAGACAATTTAATCAGACAACGTCGCTCAATCAAAAATACTGCACTGATAATAAAGCCTCTCTCAAATAAAATGCATTTTTACGCATTAAAACTGATCCATGGAAAAAACCTTAATAATTTGTAAATCAAAGAAAAAAGATGTGACTTATTAAGTTTATAAGCTTGATAATAGACTTAATAGATTATAGACTTGATAAGCTTGTTTTAAATTAAAATTAATAAAAATGATGGGGTTCAACAATGTTTTAAACATAAAATCCAATTGAGAACTATCTTCTTTCCTATTCCGTTTACTTTTGATGATATTCTTAGCTGTTACACTAACATTTAATTTTTAACCACCCCCCTCCAATAAAAATTTAATCACCCCCCCTCAACCCCCCCCCTCCCAAAATTAATTTTAGCGACCATACCCCTCCGCGAAAATATCACTCACCCCCCAGAATTATAAAACAAACAATTCTAAAGAAATATAATTAATGAGCAAACTTTATATATCATCATATCATATCAATTTCTTTCTTATCAGTATCAGTATCAATATCAGTATGATACAGTGCACACGGAGTATGTTGTGTGGTCGGAAGCATTAATCACCGCGCTCGCTCAATCACAACAAGATGACGACCTGTTTTCGAGTTTAACTCAAAATATTCAGTAGAGTAGCCTTTGGAAGGGGTGGGGGAGTTATAACCTCCCCACCCCCAATTGAAGATAAAACGTAATCTTTGTAGTGTTAAAGGAGTCAGTTTAATGCTTCCCCCCTCCCCCCTAACCCTTGTGACGATTTAGTAAAAAGAATCAGCTGAGACGTGCTCACTGAGATCGAAACTAGAATAATAAACAAAAAGGTCACTACTCATGTTTTTTGAGGAAACCCCACAAATTAGGATAATTTAGGACGTGGGACAAATTCAAATTAGTAAAATTAATTTTATCCCCCCCCCCGAAGTTGCTAAATCCTAGATACGCAACTAAACTATTATATTAAACGAATTATAACAATAATTTAATTTACAATCAACTAACATATGTTTATAAAAAATATAGTAAAGCTTCTACACATAAAGACATTTGCATTGTTCTGCCAAAATTAATAGTGCGCCTGATTGTAACAATTGCGAGTATTACAGTCTAATCACCAGATACCATACACAGCACAATGCTATATCAGAAAACGCACCTCGTCAACAAAATATGAGTATTTTTCAATAATTGTTCATTTACAATTTTTATTAAATTGACTGAGTTTTGAACCCCGGACTTACTGACTGATGTTTTCGTATTGTATAATTTCACTGAATTCCTGTATAAAATATGAACTGGTATTCTAATATGAAATCCAGGCATATTAGCTACAAAGATAATATTTGTCATTACTGTCAATAAAGTGCATCTGAAGTATATATTTTATACTTTGACCATTTGGTCAGCTTTTATAGACCCGACCATTTGGTTAGCTTTTATAGACCCGACCATTTGGTTAGCTTTTATAGACCCGATTATCGGGTCAAATCGACCTTTCACAAATTCAATACAAGCAATTGTCATAATTTTATTATTGATGTTGATATATTAAATAAACGTCATATCATCGTTCGTACATTCAGTGGCGTAGCTATTTTTTATTAAGTTGGGGGGGGGGTGTGCTTTTTAAAAAAAAATGAGTGATGATCATTTTAAGGTTATAACTTAATTTCGTATCTCCGCATACATGTACCGGTACTTGGTCTTTGCATGCATCTATCTAACGCTAACATTTTTACAAGAGGGGGGGGGTGTGGGTTTACGCTAAACTGACACAATTAACATAACAAAAAAATTACCTTCAATGGAGGGTGTAACCATCACAACCCCCCCCCCCCCCTCTAGGCTGCTCTATCTCTATATATTGGAATATTTCGCAATTTTTCAATATTAGATTACGCAATGTTATCTTTCGTGCTTAATTTGTCAAGACAAAAATAATATTCGAAGGTTTTTTCCATGAAATAATATGTAAATATTACGCCCCCCCCCCTATAGAAACTATCCCCCCCCACCAACGTTTGCCCCATCAAACAATACAATATTTTAAAAATAATCTCGCTCATTCGTCTATCTCTCTCACACATTAAAATAATTTCACTCACAATCATATATGTGCTAAATAAAAATATTTTTTAAAAATAATTAGATCAATTTTTTGGCGCAACTATTAAATCGCGCCGAAATAAATAAAGCAAATAAATAAATACTGCAATAAGCTAGATTGGAAATTAATTAAAATTATTAAATTAATTCAGAAATAATAAATTTACACAAAAATTCATTTAGAGACAATTTAGTTGAGAAAATTCAGAAATTCATTAAAAATAATTTCATTTAGAAATATTTATGAAATAACTAATAAACCTTCGGCTATGCAGCTGGGAAATACGTCTGCAGTGCTGGAAACTTTTGGGACAGTTTCCCAACATATTTTTCTAACTTTTGTCAAACACAATATATGTTTTATTCGCAATACTTTTTCAAAACTATAGTTCAAAAAGTTTTTATAAACTCTTTTTATTCCTTTGTTTTTATTCCTATCATCCTATGTATATCTCGTATATGTTGTATTTTATATATTGTCAATAAAGATTCGGACATGAAAACAGACAATTAAACAAAACTAATAAATACAATTTACAAAAATGCAAAAAATATAAAAACGCTATTTTATCAAACAAAGCCACTTTTAAACAGACGTTCTTTTTAAGCAAAGAATTTCAGATTAAAAACCTTGAAATTTCAGACAACAGTATTTAAAGCAGCAATGAATCTAAGGAAACTATAGATAGAAGGAACTAGGAACAAGTGCTTGTGCTTAATGGCTTTTCTTTGGTGGCTTTGCTTTTTTTTAAAAAAAGCAATCATTTCTTCTATGAGTTTTATCTACTTAAAGTAAGTTGTATAAGTCTATGTCTAGGCCGGCTTTATAAAGGCTAGTTCACAGTCCAGAAACTTTCTAAGCGATCGTTGACTGGTTGTCGCCCGACAAAATTGCCCCGATAACCGGCAAAATAGCTCCGAGTATACATTAATCTTATAAAATGGCCCCGAAAATTGATCTATAATTCATTTAACAACCTAAACCTTACCTAATCCTAAACATAACCCTAACACTAACCGTAATTTAAAATCTAATATTAACCCGATTCATAACCCCAACATTATCATTAAGTAATGATAATACTAATAGTCATGCCCGTTAATGAATTGCTTGTAGCCTGTAGCGTGCGCAATGGCTTATTACGGCTTAATGAGCATAGAAATCTATTTGCTGTACAGTGGTTATATTAGTTTTCTTATTGGCTAATTTCTTTGAATTGATTTCCATTTGTTGATTGTAAAAATGCGAGTCCTTGAACCTGAATTTGTTTTATTTAGTTTTATTCGCCAAATAATAGATTTATAAGTTTCTGTTTCTGACAACCGGCCCCCATCGCCCTAAAGTTAGTGGCGAAATTATTCCGGTAATGTGTCGGCGGGATCTTTCTATTCAATTCTATTATTATTATTATCTATATCTATTATCTATATTTATCTATTATTATCTATTATTTCCTAATCATTCACTAAATCAATCGCGGTGATCGTCGCATCAAAATTCGCCAATGTATATAGAGTTTAAAGTTAATTGGGCTTAATCTCGTGTAAAATTTCTAGCAATCTGTTTTATTGAGATTTATAATACCAGAAAAATTATACCCTGACAAATTGATCCTAAATATATTAACCGATAAATTGATGTAGAAGACATTGATTCGACAAATCAGCCTTGAATACGATAACAACTCTACAAGTCGTCCCATAATTATGCCATAATACATTAACCCGATATACCTACTCAGTTAATCATTTAATAACCCGAATCAACCCAAAACTCATCCCTAATCCTAACGAAAGCCTAGTAACTTCAATTCTCACGTAATCCCAACTCTAACCATAAGAATTAACAGTCCGGGCCGATTTGTAGGGCCATTTTGACGCGTCATAAATAAGAAAACTGTATACTTAATATTTATTTTTCAGATTATCAGTTTGAATTAATTGAAGCTGACAAGACAAGTTTCAAAACTAATCGCTTCACGTCTCATTGAATAAAATTGCTAAACCAATACAAAATACGCAAAACAGGTGTACCATATATAAGCTACAATTGTTTCATTTTTACTCAATAGAAAAAATACATAAAGATGGAACGAGTGAAAATCACCTTCGTCCCCTACCCCTCCCCCTCCCTCCAGCGATCAAATTTCAAATATCAATAGCTGATTATTTTCATTTTTAAATTTATGTTCAAACAAAATTTAAAGTCTCAACAAAAGTGGCATACAAAATAAGCTGATGACCTTTTTCATAAGCACTGTCGCAATTTTATTTATCAATTATTTGTACAATGGTACCAAAAACGTTTTACTGCTCCTTCAAGACAAGTATATGGGGGTCATGTACCCCCTGTCCGGCTGCCCCCTCCTCTCTATACTGACTCTTTTTAAATTTTAAATATAAATTGTAAATATTTGAAAGTATTTCAAATACTCGCATTGAAAAACTCATTTAAAATACTTTTTATCGTTGCTGAGTATTTAAAATACATAAACACCCCTACATAAATACAAATTTAAATTACTGTTTCTTGTGTTTCGCTTCTTATTTACTGCATGAGATTTTAATATATCTACGAACAGATATATTTTAAAAAGTATTTAAAGTAGGCTTATATGCTTAAAAATGATATACTTAACTATTGTTTAAGAGCATGTGTAATATATTGAGTACATCTGATGAAAATTATCTTATATCCGAATTGTTTTTCAAAATGTATCTTTATTTAAAATACTTAAATATTTAGCGTTGATATAGTTTTTCAAAAAGTATCTTTATTTCAATACATCAAAGAGAATCAAATACCACCTAGTGTTACCTCAATTAAAACTACTCTAGTTGTAATACTCAATGTTACCTTATCGCTGTACTATCATTAAACGATTTGTTAGGCAATCAACTCAATTAAATCATTTCTAAATAAACACAAAACCAACAAAAGAATCATAAATAAACATCTTCCTAATTACCGAGACCCTGCATCGTAAAGTTTTTGTCAACAAAACGACACCTTTTATTAGAAATGAGGTTTATTGTTGTCTAATTGTAATCTGAAATAGGTCAAAACGAGTACAAATGTTCACTAATATGTAATAAAACAGCATGATGCCTCAAGTCCATTTTAACAAGTGTGAACCTGGCTTTATATATGCTTAGTTAGATTATATTATTTTAATGTATTGTACTTATTCTGCCTTTGAACGATTAAAATTCATTATTATATATAATTTACAAAAAGCTAGTAGTAGTTATACGAATATTTTAGAATAAGCAGAGTGGTTAGAGCGCTGGACTCGGAACCAAAAGTACTAGATTCTAAACTTTGATATTACTTGCATATAACAAAAATTAAACTGATATTTTAAAATAAGCTTAACTTATGACAAAGTGGTTAATAAACTTCATTTGGAATCGAGACATCTCGGATTGAATCGCTCGTAGTGTATTTAATATATCTGTAGTACGTGCTCAATACAAGGAATTTATCATAAAATAGGTACATAATTATGGTACTTTCTAATACAATTATTACTTTCTAGCAAAAACAAGTAAAGAAATAATACTTATGGTACATGTCTACACAGAGGCTAATAGCAATCAAAGATCTAAGGTTGTTAAGATTCAACAAATCCAATCATTGAAATCATTCAATCCAATCATTAGAATCATTCGTCCAATCACTGATCCGTTCTAACATGCACGCAACAATCAAGGAATGCTTTAACAAGTCAACCATTCAATTCTTTGATGCTCGTTTAATATATACAATGGGGGTGTGGTGGGTGGGTAAGGCGGGGGGGGGTCCCTCATTTGAAACAATCATCATTTACATATAAACAACTCTAAGCTATTAATTACTATAGGCTCCCTATTATGCAGCCTTCAGGCTATGCTTAATTGTAGCCTATAGGGTTAATCAGTAGGCCCTATTGTACAATAAAAATGCTTTTTTTGATCTACTACAAAATATATTCCAAAGATATAAAAACGTCAAAATGCTAAAAAAAATGTATCAGCAAAAGTGTTAAAAGATCATAATGCAACTCGGTAAAAGGATTTGAACTGTCGACCCAATTAATCTCGAAAAATATACTTACCGCTAGGCCATCAGGAGACTCAACACTTTTAGATGGCCAAATATTATATCTAATATCCAGAATAGATAAGTTTCTTTTGAATAAATATCCGCGTAGCCTAATAGTAACTTAGTTTATTTAGTCAATGTATTGATTTCAAACTGTTTTTTATTACTACAGATTGATAGTCTGATTAATCATTTAATCCTATTAATTTAAAAATGAATGATTTGATCCCAATTATAAACCTAACGTGTAGCAGTAATCCTAATTTTAAACCTAACCTATTGAAGTAATCCTGTGTAAACCTATGTATATAGGCCCTAATCGTAACTCTAACCCCAACCTATAAAAGTAATCTTAATTCTAACCCTAACCTGTAGGGATAATCCGAATTCTAACCCTAATCTACAAAAGTAACCATAGTTCTACCTCTAATCTATTAAAATAATCCTAACTCTAACCCTAACCCCACCCCTTAATCCTAACAAATATAATTATTTAGCATTGCTTACTGCAAGACTTCAGATTAACGATAATCCAACTAAATCGACGCTTATTCGCATCAAAGAATGAAAACAGAGCAATTTTCACTTTCAGTACTAGGATCTAGATAGATTAGAGAACGAGAATCTGCTAAGTGTAATAATAAACAGAAACCAGCAGCATTACCATCATGCTCAATTCTGCTACAGAATTAAAGTTTCCACATTTTAGCTTTAGTTTTTATTTTTTTCTATAACGCGACACTTTTACCCGGTCAAAATTAGTTTTACTTGGTAGTGCAATGGATAAAGGATGGTGGGGCAGTTTTCTGATTAACTTCTTGGAAAAAATAAATTTAAAAGTATTTTAGTGCTGGCATCTGTTACATGTTACTTGAGAGACAGACTACTTGTTCAGCTTAACGTTAATTTGACGCATTAGTCATTTCGGTTAACATAGTATACTATAGTGCTTTATTTCGTACCAATCAATATTTACTTAATATTGGTTGAACGCAATATTGAGTAAAAATATTGCCCTTTGTTATTTAAATAACTTAAGAAAAATGATATATCAATCAAAATTTTCAAACAACCCAGCCTACCCGTTAAACATCTAATTATATGGTATCATAACAAAATGGCTCCAAATACATTAACCCAACAAAACGACTCCGTATACATTAACACAACAAAACGACCCCATATACATTAACCCAACAAAACGACCCTATATACATTAACCCAACAAAACGACCCCATATACACTAATCCGACAAAACGGCGCCATATATAATTTTGACCCCGACAAAACGGCCCAATATACATAAACCAAACAAATCCACTCCGTCAATTCCAATAATAACCATTACCATAACTAACTCTCAACTTAACTCTAACCCAAACATTAACCCTAACTTCAATCTAACAACAGCCCGAGTCCTAACCCAAACCATAAAAATTAATAGTCATGGCCTGAATCATGGTAGAATCATGTATGGGACGTTTTAACGTCTCACTATTTACCTGACAAAAAACCCTTAATGACAACACTTATGTTTCTACTATCAAAGTGGCAACACTGCTAGACACTTTCTTGTTCAATGAGGAGCCTGTGTGATTGTACGTGTAAGTATTTAATGTGGCTCCAATGTGCGGCCAGGAATTACTACTAGTTGCAAATAGCGAGGAAGTTATTTCACGGCTTGGGGCGCAGAGGGTTAAGTGGGGGGAGGGGGCAGAGGGTTAAGTGGGAGGAGGGGAATAATTAGATTTTAGCAGGAACAAGAGAATGAAAGAGAGAGAAAGAAGATAGTGGGAAGATATAACGCTAAGGGACCCCTCTACATTTTTATACTTTAGGGGCCGTCCATAAAGTACGTCACGCTATTTTTGACAATTTTTATCAAATATTGTAAAAACTGCTTTTTAAGCAAACTTCAATTAAGATCTATCACAAATTACTTAATTGCTTCAGGCTAAAAATCTGTAACACTGAGAATGAAACAGTTGTCACAATTATTCAAAAAGTAACTCAATCTGCAATAGATTGAATTTGAAAACAAAAACTACAAAAATTAGACTAAACAATTATATACATAATATAATTTATCTGTCGCTTTTCATTTACAGTCGTTGGATTAAATAATAAAAAAGGAAACAAAACAATTTGACTATTAATTAAAGGACTAGACTG
>JAQIXG010002498.1:0-17580 GCA_034700105.1 Oconnorella tubifera | reverse complement strand
TGGGTATTTGCTCCCCCCCTGGCCCCCCCCCCCCCACTAATCTTAACACAGATCTCAAGGTACCTACCCGTGAACCCAGCCTTGTCTAACATATTGACAGAGTACCATAGCATGGGCTTGTTCCCTACAGGCAATAAAGGCTTGCAAGTCCTCGCTGTTAGATCCGTCATACGTGATCCACGGCCCGCTGCCATAACTATCGCCTGGTATTCCATTCCCTCGATTAGGATATTTGCCTAAGATTTTTTAGAAATAAATAAATAAAATATTATTTTTGTTATTGCAGCATGCTCCGTTGTTGTTGCTAAATCTCGCTTTTGTTGTTGTTTTGTTTTGTGATTGAAAAATAATTTTTACTCGATATAACTGGACATCTGCTTCTATAACCGTCGAACAGTAAGAAGCGCTTAAAAATGAAAGTGTCTAAGCGTGTCTATCGTTTCCTTGTCACGATCATCGGGTAGGACTTGAATAGCCAGAAGAACTATATTCTTCTGGAAGTAATGACTGAAACTGGGGTGGCTAAACTTTGAAAAAAGATTCTTATTCCGTACTTCGAGCTTGAAACTTTCAAAACTATTATTGTAATCAGTATTTCGACAGTGTCACGGCTACTCCCAATTTTTTGTCTTCAAAAAATCATCAATTACACATATATGGCCCACCATCAATTTCAATAAAGCAAAAAAATTGTTCGTTAATTGGTAGGCCTAAACTAATTAACCAATTGTCTGGTGTTAAAACTACTCATATTACTTTCAGACACTATATTCTCGGGGAGGAAGTCCTAAAATTTATCAAAACAAAATCTACAGATATAAATCCATATTAAACTCTATTTAATAACTAGTGACCTCTGGTGACCCCTCCTGAATTCCTAACAAAAATGCTATCGACTTTTAGTAATTCAGTCCTTCCTGGACCATTACGCGTACCATTTCAACCGAAACACTAATCCCAACCCTAAGTAAAGAAATGACAGTAGGGATAAGTACCAGATAATCTTACTCGCAGAATTAATATCAGTAGTTTAATTTATATTTTTTATAATCTAATTTCTGACTGATAATGTAAAACAAACTGATTTAGACCCACCGCAATTACATTTAAAATTTAAATTAGGATTCACAAAGTAGTTACACGGAAGATAAATACACGTAATAGCATAATATACGTAGTGAAGTTAAACTTCACTAAGTATATTATGAAGTGAAGTTAAACTTCACTAAGTAAAAATGGTAGTTAAAGTCAAAATTTAACAAATTTTATTTGAAATATATTTCACTGTAGGCCTATATAGTTAATTAAATTCATTACCAAATAAGCGTAAACTCTCTTCATTTGATATAATATCATTCGAAGCTCCTATCAATTGCATTTTTCATTATTGGACACTATTATATTATATTAGACCTGTGTATATGGCCTTTTATTATGTTATATTTATTGTTACCTGTAAATATTAAAATAATCATTATGTCAATGAAACGCTCAATAATGATAACTAGATTTTGGATTTTAAATTTGCCATAATAATATTCTTCTTCCTTATTTTTTCTTGTCATACAGCATTGTTAAAATCTGTCTCTTCTATATTGTCAATATCCGGTCCTGTCAATAAAATAGATGGGGTGGTCGATGCTACATTTTTCTCTGTCAACAAATATTTATATTTCAAATCTAGTTCGTTTATTTCTTTATTACATTTATTTGCTACATCGTCACCTTCTTCTGAAATTGCTAAACCCTTAGGAGAGTAGATTTTACTCAATTTCAATCTTTCTATGCAGTTTCTAACGTTTTGGCTTTCATGAAATAATTTTTCGTGATCATCGTGTTTCACTAGATCGTCTGAATGTACTTCAAACTCTATGAAATTATTTGTATCTGCACAGTTTGCATCTGCGCAACGCATGCCCAGTATCTGACGTTGATGATAAGGACAAAGCATCATGTTGCTAATAATCTTAACTGTATTTTCATTCAAGGAATTATCAGACGAAATGTGATTCAAGCTTATATCTGTATCTCGTTGAACTGTTTCACATAAATTACTGTTAGCAGGCAACTCGTGGAATCGAGTCAAATTAAGAAAGCGATAATGATCGGTGATATGACGACAGGTTAAATCTTCATCTTCAGCTTCAAACTGCGCGTTTTTGTCCAGCAACATGTCTGATGTACCACTGCGAATGTTCTTTCTGTCATTTCGACTTGGTCTGCAAGAGGAAAATAAAGAAAGTAAATGCTATAGAAATATAGAACTTGCTCTGAAATGAGATAAATTGTTTGGATGAGCAAATTGATTCTATTGAAATGTGATCTTTTGTATTGAGATCTTAGCCATCATACCATAAAATGAAATACTAATTTAACATTACGTTTTAACAAGCCTTTTGATAAAAAATTCTTTATAAATAAGAGATCATGTAGTACGTTTTTTATACTGAGTTTTATAAGTGTTTATTGCATTAAAAATTGCATACTGTTTTAAAATTTAGCATACATGTACATTGTCTAATTATAAGAAAAACAATTTATATTATATTTTAATATTAATAAGCAAAATTGGATTATATATTATAATATCTTGAAATTACTATAATAAAGATAAAAACTTGTCACATAAGCAATTATAATAAAGCATGCAAAACTTCCATTCTGCAAATTCGGGAAAAACATGAAGTATTAACATTTTTTCTTTTATTAAATTAGTCTTGTGTCGCCACCTAGTGAGCAAAGGTGCGAAAAACATCGGATCATTGTCACTTCAACTCAGTTCCGTTACAGCATACAGTGTATCGACACACGAGCAAGAACCCATTGACTGAGTTGAAAGATGATAAACAGATAATATAAAGAACAAATATATCTACTTCACTGGAAATTTACACGGGTAAAATTGCATAAAGAATACAATAATTATTATAATAATGCATCCATTCCATTTTATATACCGCGAAGGAGTTAGGAACTGTTAAAAACTGTTATTTGTATATAAGTGATGAAGAGACTAATTACATTTCTGCAGTACATAAAGCATGAGCCAATTGCAATATGAAATAAAATTATAATTAAAAACTAAAGTCAAACTAAGGAAAAGCACTTTAATAAATTCTGTTAATTCAAAAACAAAATTTAGTCTTATAACCTTCTGAGACTGAGTAAACCAAAGCCAAGCAGAACAACGCTTGTAACAAATAGAGCAACGCAGACTCCTATCATCAGTAGAACTCCTACGCAATAACAGACAGACATGTATACCATTTTATCTCGTCAACTTTTTAATTTATATATTTATGAAATATATTTCAATTTTTAATGAAAATGATTTTGATTTATTAGCTAAACGGTGTTTTATTATGTCTATGTAAAGTTTAACGATGAAACGAACGTAAAACGTACTGAATAATAGGCTTATTGATTCAGGTTATAATTCGAAGTTGCCATGAAATTGTTAAATTCATATTTGGGAACGAAAACTCATTCTCACCCACCATTAATTTAAAACGTTACATAAAAATTCGTTTTCATAAAAAGGCTTCATTTTTTGCGTCATTGCTCATATGCAAATGTACTACTTAAATAATTCTTCATAGATAAATAATGTACTCATGAAAAGACCAACATTATTCAGGTAATACTAAAGTAAAAACAATTCCAAGATTATTAATTACTTTTCAAAACACAACACATCTGTATTTATATTGTCAGTTCTTGTTTTTTATTTTCAGCAATAATTTCATCTTTCCGTTGCAAAAGCAATCACATTGTTGGTTCCATCACGAATGCTCCATGCAGGCCATCGCTGTAGAACAAGAAACGCAGCGATGCAGATGGAGGGTCTCAAGGGGAGGGGGTGGGTATGCTCGCGAGCATACGGGATGGTGGGCCTATACCAATAAGCTTGTAAACGAATAAAATTCAATTTTTCGACGAAAGTAATAACCGACCTAGCTTCGCTGTCAAGCGGACGATAGCCGGTCGGATATAATTGATCGTTCGACAGATATGGCGCCTCGTTCGCTAACGTTATGGTTCCGTGTACAGAGAAAGAAGACATGAGTCTAGAGGTCGTATACATGTGAGATGAAACGAGATTATTAGATATAAATTGTACGCAAGAATTGGAAAATTTAAGCTAAATTTTCAATTTGGAGAGAATAGTTATTACAACTGTTGACACTTTACGAGGATATTCTATCATTTATTTCGTGTTATTTTGAAAACCAATGACAAGCTAATATTTTATTGTCAAAATAAAACCTGTCATAATTTTGTAATTAATTTTATTTATAAAGGGATATAAATAAATAAATATCAAGAAATTGTGGCAATCAAAATTTCACTTGATATCGTAAGAGAATGTTTAATATAGGCCTAAGTCCTATTTCCGACTTGCAACATCAAATTTAATTTTAACTTTTTTGCAAGGTTAAGATTAAACGTCCAAAATTCAATCTCTGGCATTGTATTCGGATTTGGCATTGTACACTTTTCTTAATTATATTTCATTTTTAAAAATAAAAAGACTAGAAAGTAATTATACATTGAATTTTCTATAATTTAATTCTGTAGCTTTTAAAATTGATTTATATAATTTTATTGCGGAGAAATCCTAATAGATCTGTTGCTAAAGTTGACTTGACTCCGGGGAATGATTGAGAGAGAGAGAGAGAATTCAGTGAGGGGGAGTTTGGCTGAGTGGCAGAATTGTCGGATGTTTGGTGCGGGGCTATGATTGATTGTTCTTTAACACACATCAACACTAAAAGTCTAAATACAGCGTCTATAGAGCAAAATGCTCTGTTACTGTTATGAGCATTCGTGTTATAAGCCAAGTAAGTAATGACAAAGATAAATAAATTGAATAATGATGATAATCAAATGAAAAAATATATGAAATATCTGAAAAAAATATTGGTATAATCTATGAGAAGATGATCACTGACCGGAAGGAAAATATTCTGAAGAAAGAAGAGCAGTTCTTGATCCTGCAGACATATATAAAACCATAAAAGGTGTGGCAAAAAATAAATAGAAAAAATGCAAAATAAATAGCATATAAACTGCTGTTATTGCATGCATTGAAATAATACACGGTAGAGGAACCTCCGCGATAACTAAATCCGACTTTCAGTCAAGTTTTGAATACCAAAATGGAACATACCACAAAAAACAAAAGTTGTGTAGCTATAGACTTATATCTTTAATCATTTTTATCTTATAATTTATGATAATTCAGTAATAATTTAGTCTTAACAACGTCAACAAGCTTCATGAGTTTCTTGAAGTGTTATTTTCTGCATAAGTCATTATGCAATTATTTCGATTTTTTTCGTTTTAGGAGCCTATAGCATAGTCAGAGTAAACGAATAAAAACAATATTGACTCAAAATGCAGTAAAAAAATAAAAAAGATAGAAAAATAAAAATAAAAAGATAGTCATTTTTTAATTTTATTAGAACTTAATGCTTCCTAACATAAGCACATCTAGAGCATCATTTAATGGAGACTACAATATCTGACGACCATTGCACTTGTCATTCACAATTAGTTACTATCACCTTATTATCTTTAAATGTTTAGCTAACATTTCGTAGGAAGAAACCCAAACGTTGAAATTCAAATTTTGTTATAACAAATTTTTACTTAGTTAAAAATTAATATATTTCGACAGTGAACAGATTTCCCTGACTCCCCCATCTATAACACTCTCAACCCGCCACTAAATCCGCAATATTTCCCTAACAGTTTTTACGTATTACATTATAACCCCCAGAGCTAAACTTAATAGAGCTAACTGAAAGATGTAAAAGAGAAATAATTGTTTTGAAAAAACGCTTCCTCGATAGTGACCAAATAATTTAACAAGACACACTATGCGAGCGACTGGATTACTACAGTAAATAGTGGAGACAGTAAGAGCCTCAATAAAAAAGTCGTGAACAAACTGCAAAGCGGTGAGCAGGATAAACGCGTGAACAGGGAATGTGTCGTGTGGTCGCTGGATCCTTATAAACCAGTAAACTAGAATAAATGAGTGAACCAATAGATAAATAAATGATTTCGGTCAGGGTTAACAGATGAGACGAGCGAAGGCTTTATGTGTTGAGAATACCGCGTAGAATTTAAATTGATATCTTTATGTGTTTTTCTGAGTTTAGAACTATATCCCAAGTTGGAGTGTCATGAAGTATCACAATTATTATGTGTTAAAGTGTAAAATGATAATTTCATTTACAATTATCGCAATGGACTTGAATGTAAGACTTACAGTATGTCGTCAGTAAACTTTTGGTCTATTACACTGCGTATGATGACATTTATTCTACCGACATTTGGTCTACTTCAACGTTAGGGTTAGAGTTAGAGCTAAGGTTAGATTTAGAGTTATGTGTCAAGTTAGGGTTAAGGTTATGGTTAACTTAAGGTTATAACTAGTGCTAGGATTATTTTAAGATTACAGCTATGTTAGACCTAATGTAGGTAGATCAAATGTCGATAGACGTAGTGTCATAGATCAAAAAGTCTGTAGACGAGTTGTCGCGAAACCATTTTTCATCCCATGTATCAGTATTATTTTATACACGTTTGTTTAATATAGTATAAGTTTAGTGTACTTAAATTATAGACGACAATATTTTAGTATCACCTCCCATCATAATATCTCCCGATGCGATCCGCACACTCAGTACCCCCAATAGTGACGTCACAGTATGTAAACTTTATATCTTACATGACGTCATGATGACGTAGTGATAAGTTTAGTGACATTTATTATATAAGTTACACTGCTGAAAATTGACAGTACTACCTATTGTTTTTTCAGTAACTAATTAGAGAATATTTGAGAAAATTTATGACAAAATAAAGGGAACGATAATTAAGCTAATTTAGAAAGTTAATATATTTCTTGAGTTAAAATACAGATAACTTACAGAAATTATAAAAATAAGGAATTTATAAAAGTTTTTTATCGTATTTCTGGAATAACAACTCTGAAACATAGTTCTCAATAGATAGATAATTTGCTATCATATACAATAGTTAGCTGTTATATCAAATGCTAAATTTTTGAAACATTTATAAAAGCATCAAAAGTTAGGTTTAATCTTCTAATATTATCTTTCATCAAACACTCGGAAAATATATATCCCGTATTATTAAATCTTTGATAAAGATTACACTCCTGTATGGGATTAATAAATATCAGAAGTTTTCAGCATCTCAAAAATATTTATAAATGTCATTCTAAAAATGAAATATAATCACATTTTCTTCTCACAATTGCAGCCGATTTCATCGCGCTTTGCATTGAATATAAAATTGCATCTTTCACGCGAAATCGTTTTTAGGATTGTATTACGAATCCTATCCAGCAAACCGTTCGATTATCATTTCAAAATAAATATTTATTCTGCAGATGAAATCAAAATAGAGGCAACAATCATTCCAGTGTCTGAACCATTTTATCCGATCAAAATTATCCGGATTATTCAACAAATTGAGCAATATTATCCCATATTTCAATCTGTTGAATTCTTCGGATTGCTTTCTTGTAATAATCATTCGTCATAAATTCATATAAAATGATAAATTATTCAATGTAATAAAATGTTGTTTAACAAATAAACATAAGCTCATAAAATGGATCTTCATTTTTCAAAATAAACATATCCTTTAATATTAAATTAATATGACCATTATTATCATGATTTTCAAATTTCTTTAAAAAAACTTTGACAAAATGTAAATTCATTCATTTTACTTAATAAATAGAACATTCAATAATTATCTCTTTGATTACAATCTCAGTATCAGAATACTTATAAGCTATAGATATATAAGATGTATCGAAGTAGCTTTATTTCTAAATTACCTCTCAACAAAGAAATTGAAAATATTCATTAATAAAAAGATGATAGTTCATATTACAAATGCGCTCAAACTTTCAATATCATGAAAAATGACAAATATGCGGCACTCAACAGAATTATAGCCGATCTAAAATGACTTTTCTGTCAAATCTCTCAACGCTGACACTCTCTGACATTCGCTGTCACCGATGACATTACGTTGATTTATTAACTGGCGACCTTGTTCATGGTTCTTTTCAATCTGGTAACCTTACTTCAAAAACTGTGTCTTATTATAGCTAATGCAATTAAAAAAAAATTTCTAAACGTCTGAGAGAGACTACAGTGTAAACTGTATAGTATACGGTTTGCATCGACATAGTCAGAGCTGCAAGAAAAGTACAATTCCGCATCGACTCGCCGTGGAGGAAGGAAATGGATTCTTCCCCCCTCCCTTGTCAAATTTTAAATCCTTAGCACATTATAATTTTGGACTGACTTGCATGACGGCTGCATTACATTTCTTAACTCAAAAATCTTTAAAAATTAGGTTAATCTTAAAATAAGGCAACATAACTCAATTGCTCTCTCTACTCCCCATATCGCCCTTGCTATAGCGTAGCTTTACTAACTTGAATATATGTAATGAGTTGATTTAAAATTTAAATTTAAAAATGTTGCAGAAGGCATTGCTCTAAAACCTACACCAAAGAGAAAAATCAATACAGTACCACAGTGATAATAACATTGATCACGCAAGTGGCTTCCGTTTTATGACATATTAATGCAATGGTCAATTTTATTGGTATTTGTCAACATAAACATTTATTAGGTTCCGGAGTGAATTGAATATAAAACGAAACGATGCGTACTGTGAACGATGGATGTACAGTTCTGCAGTTCTCCAACCCAATGCGACTCGACGCAAGTTAGAAAGAAAGTCTCGCCAGTCTCTCGACAACAAACACTTACGGTGTCCCATTGGCGAATTACCACAGCATGTTGTATGTCGAACAAATCAGGACAGCCGTAAACTGAAATGAGACAAGCAATCAGATTATTAGCTTATAATTTTTTGATTAAACAGTACTGTTGGAAGTTTGATTTGATTTTAATGTCGGTTTGATTCTGATTTTACAGTAGACTTTTTAGGGGCTATATTATTGTTATATCATAAAATTAATTTTGCAACTATTAAATTGTAAAATATTTCATTTTGTAACATTATTGGAAATGTGGAAACTAAACAAAATTTAAATTACTTAAATGTTGAAATAACTGAAAAGCTTAAAGTCCAGCAGGTAGTTGTGTTCATGTAAAAGCAAGAAACTTAGCAAAAACTGATAATATTTTTGTATTGACCGTTAGCATAATTTCTCTTAATAATATTTTATCAACATTTTAAACATTCTTTAATCATGCATAAACTCATGAAAAAGTAAATATTAGACGAACCTTCATATTTAATTACAAATGCAGGATATAGACTTTGCGACGATACAACTCTGGTTGGTTCCACGATTATGCTCAATGAATGTCCACTCGACGAATACTCTCTCCATTCTCCTGTATTAACTCCTCCTACAGCTCCATCCCTACTCCAGGCTCCCCCCACTCCATCTACACAAACCCGCAGCTCCGTGGAACGATTCCCCTCCGCGACTCTGACGTTCCACGTGCACCAAAGGCCGTCAAGCAGCATTTCATCCGTACCCAAAGAAAACGGAATAACAGGAAAAGTGTGGAGAGTGAGATTGATTAGACGACCCTGGTCTGCCCTCAGAATCCAGGGACAGGATTTCGACCCCACGATGGTTTCAAGGGACGTGACACTCGCGATGTTACCCGATCTAGTCGCATGAATCACGTGACCCTTACCCTGACAGGTAGAAAGTAAAGATATGTTCTTGGCGGAATTTGATCGAAGGCTGCCGGCAGATTCAACTGTAATAGAAGCGATTACTCGAATTCAGTCAGTTTATGTTAAATACAAATAAAATCTAACAGATGGGATTTTATATTGGTATTAATTTATTGTATATCGTTTTACTAAAAATACGCGTATATCGTAACATTATGCTGTAGTTCAGAACATTTTTGTTTTAAATTTACAATCCACTTTGGACTGTAATTGGCTTACTATACCAAATAAGAATTAATTAATGATTTAAAAATCCATATAACAATTTATAACAATTATTTCATTCATAAATATTCATTTAAAACTTCGTGGAATTTAGATATCGTGGTCGAAATAAATGGCTCGCTCCACTATAACATTATCACATAATATTATATATAATATATTGCGTATAATAACGATTTAAATAAATATCATCTTATAAGTTTATACTTTAATTTAAATTATTTCAAATTAAGTCTTGATTCTAATATCTCTTATATATTTCATTAAATTTACATTAATTTATAACATACTAAACAGCTAAACTTTACTATTGATAACTGAAATAAAAATAACACATTTCAATAAAAAATTACCTTTAAGACAGTAGTAGTCAGCTTCGAGATAAGGCACCAGTTCTTTAGGGCAAGGATGTATTTCATGTAACTGCGAGTCAGGTATTACAAGCTGGCAAGACACTCTCCCCGAACACTTCGCACTTAGATGAGGAAGCACATCCGCCGAGCAGCCCACGCTACCGTGATCCTCCTGCATGCATCTACCAAACCTGATTCTACCGTATCGCGCAGATCTTATCAAGACTACCTCATCTGGACCAGGACAGTTTGCTGTGAAGTTCTCCCACTGACAATATTCCTTTGGTTCTGAATGGAAAAATTGTTTAAGATAAATTATTTCGAAAGTAGTTGTATTTGATAACTTATAATCAGGTACTGCATTGGCCTAAAGGAAAACTTCTTAATTCAGTATGCCTGAAATTTAAGTTGAGAGCAATTATAGACAATGAAAATTAAAAGGTTGGGGTGACTTGGGCCTATGCTCAATTTCTTCAAAAATGCAGTGTAATTTAATGACCAAAACTGAAAAAGTTTTTGGTTTCTTCTCGGTAAACTCTCCCCATTCTATAGATGTAAAATTTATCACTAAATTATTTAGATAAAAAACATTCATTGATAATGAAATATTATTTTAACTAAATTTTCATGAAACTTTATTTTAATTTGCAAGGCTCATTCTTTGTTAGGTATTAATTATTTATATATTGTAATTACTATAAGGAATCTTGCGATAATTATTGAAATTATACAGTTTCAGTAAAGAGTAATATATAATTTACGTCAATTTTATATCTTTAAACTATATTATGAAATACATAATTTTGTTAATTTTTGTTTATAATTTATTGATAAACTGATCACTTTTGTTGATCAGTTTATCAATAAATTTTGGATTAATTTATTTTCATTGCATTTATCTTGAATATGATACCGCATTGTATTTATATGATTTACTATTTAATATAAACATCGCTTGCCCAAAATCCTAAATGAAGATTCATAACTGTTTGGTTATTTTACGCAATGCTGATCAATGAGCAAACAAGAGATAATATCAATTGATCCTTTGTTATAGATTATTGTATGAACTTGTACAGACTTTAGAAATACTTATGGTAATTACGAATTATACTTTTGTTTTGTTTACACTCGCGTGTTTTAGACATAGGCTATCTTTACCATTTCAGACATATATTTACCATTTCAGTTACTCGCTCTTTATTTATTTTATGTTTCTCTGGCTACGATATAAATAGATTTTTTTATTTACCCAGTAGTTAAAAATATATAAATCTTTAAAAAGGTTTATATATTTACCATACAGTATAGGCCTATTTGCAAGCATAAAACGTATATATTTCTAAATTAATTAAACAAAGAAGCAATTAAAGCCTATAAAGAAAATGCATAAAACTATACAGTAAGGTCTGCCTACCTGATGATAGTGTAAATTCTTGAAATACAAATTGATATAGCATCATTAGAAAATATGCATCAATTAACCGAAAACAATACGGCGTCATTTCAAAATTTCACTGAATAGATAAGTGAAGTAAATATCAAACTTGATACGAGATTGGAGTGATTTTCAAAATGTTGATTAAGCGTTCTTATAGAAGGTAATATAATCGCTGTCTTGTTTTTTCGATTGCATTAAGAATAATGGCTGTATAATCCGCAATCTCATCGACGAATAATAATATGTATGCAGTAAACTAAGCGATAAATACTTGAAAACTGCAAGATTTACCACGCTAGTCAATTCTTTAGTAATTCCTGTGACAAAATTGATGAATAGCATTAGGGTAGAGAAGAAGTGGGCGGAAGCTGTGAGAAGTTCTAAAAATATAATCCATGGGAAACATAAATAGAATATATTACTAAAACAGTACTGCAGCTATCTTCCATTACTAAAATAACTGTGATTAGCAGTAACCTACCCAGTATAAAAGTCCTAGGCTACAAACTCCAACACTATGAAATCATTATAAACATTGTCATATCGCTGGTCAAACTGCGACACTTAATTTAAGATGAACAATAAAACGTTCTCCACAGAAAATGCGAATAGCGACTATAAAAGTGTCAAATCTCGAACGGCTATTGACTTCCTAAATCTATTGTCATTGTGAGCCAATATTGGCAAGCATTGACCACTGACCAACGTTTACTGATCGCGAGAATTATCGTCCAGTGTACTCTCTATACGCTAGATACTGTATCACCATCATGAAAATATTTTCTAACATGATCTCCAATAGCATAGCTGTAGACTTTCGTTTTAAGCAGTGCTATTTACGGATTATTGAAGGAAATACATTGAAAATGAACGCAATTCGATAAAGATATTATGAAAATAAACTATGAGTGATTTCTTTCTGATTAAACTCATTAATGGACTGCTCATCAAAGGACTATTATAGTTCATGAAATAATATTTATCTAAATATTCATAAAATTGTAGGCTACTTTTGTCATTTGATGAACAGTCCTACATGCTGAAGAATCGTCATCGTCAACAGGACTGTTCATCAACATGACTGTTCATCAATAGAATTTTTTTCATCAACAATACTGTTCATAAACAGGACTGCTCATCAACAGGACTGTTCATCACGATCAGTCTCCTGATAAAAATGTTCAACGAACAGTACTACAATTCAATTTAATTTCGGTCTCATTTTTATAAATAACTAAATTTCTATTATTTAATTATTTTTATTATGAATATCTATTACTTGCTTATTAATTTTGATTTTAACTAACAAAGTAACATTGGTTAATTTTAAAATTAAATACACTGCAAGTTACACTTCATTCAAAAATGCTGCATAACAAAATCTTCAGAGCATTTGTAAATCATTGATTTTTAAGCACGTAGGCCTATTTAGCAGAATTAGCTAGACAAAGTATACACATAAACTTTTTCTAATAGTAAACTTTCATCCACATGAGATGAGATTCGGTAATTCGCATCCTCATGTAGACACGCGTCAGCAACATTATTCACTGATATTCTGTTTGATGATTTCTGATTGAATAATATTTTTCATTACATCGCGGATACTGGACGAGTTAATAAATGACTTTAAGGGAAGATATATTACGATCGACGATGCAAAAGCAAATTACTCAAATGTGGATTTTCTCTTTTTAAGTAAATAGGAATCAAGTAGAACTAATTGTTTTAGAAAAATTGATACGTTTTAATTGAAAGTTTTATTAAGTTATATTAAGGATATATATAAATTTATCGATAAAAGTATAATCTGTAAAAGTAAATATTCTAGAAATTTGTTTTTATCGTAAACTAGTTACGAATTGGAGACCCGGCATGAAATGTTTTTCTAATTTGCTATATTCTTTAGCTAGCTATTAAATATCGATGCTTAACAATAGACAATTGACATTTTTTTAAGTCAAATAACATTTTATAGCAAATCACACGAGTGATTGATATAAATTGAAAAACCACAACTAATATTGTTAGGATAAAACAACTAAGCCGTTCATATGTTTCAAAGAGCTCATTCTCAAAGAGATAAAATTGAATCAATTTCATACAATCCAAGGTAAAGCTATGTCCAACTGACTCTATGAAACCATCTGCGAAATAGAGTAGCGATTGTGTTAGTACTACTTCATTCCAACAGTGATGTTTACTAATGGGATTGGCCTGTGACTAAAACGAACGCGCTAAAATCAATCTTCCAATAATCCATCTAAACACCAAAGCATGGACAAATTGCGCACCCTCTTAATCCCTTCAAATCCTTTCTATACCCTTCTGCGTCGATGTAGGCTTACGACGAGAAAGAGCGAGAATGCCGCACACGCTGCAGACGCCGCAACGGCATTTCTGACGTAAGACGGGACAGCTAATCACTGCTGAGCACGCCCGTCTAATTCTCGCTTAACGGAATGGCCGTTGAATATTCCGAATGCTTTTCTCCATTTGCAAGTGCAACTATTTGTTTTTACTATCACGTTCGGAAGACAGCTGGCATCGCCGTCGATACGATCGATTCATTTCTTCTGAGACCGAGGACGAGCGCGTCTCGGTCGCCGCCGCGGCATTAGAAGCGCGTTTGACCGATCAGCTCGAAACTCGCTTGGTGCCTCTTTTATTGAGTGAAGCGCTTCGAGAAAATCTGAAAACATTTCTTCCAGTAATGAAAAATAATAAAAGTATATGAGATCTAGATATTATGTATATTAGTAGAGATTATTGGACTCCTTTCATTTTCAAAAAGTTTCAGTAAAATACTTTAATTATTTTGTTGACTAAACAACAGTTGTTAGCTTAAAAATGTTAGCTACTATAATACTTATAGCTTGTTTACTAAGCAGACAATGTTGAAACTAGTTTTAACAAATTTCATAAACTTTTGTAACTGCACAACATTGTTGAAGCAGTAAGAGTGTTCCTAGTAGATTAGGCTACATAATTCATTCACAAACAATGCTCGGTTTTATCTTCATTTTAAAGATTTCGCTGTTCCATACAGGATTCCTTCTATTTAAAGCATGTAAATTCTGATTTGCAATACATGAGTATCGTTACAATTATAGTATCATTTAAAAAACTTTAGCATTGTTAAAATTATTAATTGATAACATTACTAAGCAATTAAGAAAATTAAACGTATGCCTAATGAAATTATGATCATATTTATAATAAACAACAGTCATGCTCGAAATACGTTCTTCGAAATACGTATTTTGTCGACGATATCTCTAACGTTCTGTTCCGTTTCCGGTCCGCAGTAACAAGTAATCTGATAATGGTTGCAGGAACGCTGCGTGATTTTAAACGATAATCGCATTTTTATCCAAGATTCAACTGACTCAACCTGTCGATTTTTGCACAATTATTGATTAGTTCAAATTGGGAATATGTATTTTAAAAATTTAAAGGAATAAATATGACAAGAAACAACTTGCATTTAGATTGAAATTTATACAATAGTTTAATTGATTTCATGAGTAAATTTTGAATAATAAAAATAATTTAGTAAATAAGGTGTAGTTTTATACGGTGTATTGTGATCTATCCGTAAGTATGGTACAGTTGTGAAGTTACGGCCCGACGGTTAATGGCTGTGGTTAATATGTTCATACATTTTCACATGCTGTACATTTATTTTACAATATAAAATTTATTTACAAACTTGTAGAGTAAAAAATAATTTGATATAATATAACAGAATAAATTGCACAACTTACGAGGTCTATATTTACTAATTGTAAATATATAGTAACCAAATACAACTTATAGTAAACTATTAAATTGTAAAAAAAACACATTTGTATAAGCTTACATATCGTATACTCTGTCATTCGAATGAACTTGACATTTGTTATAGATTTTTAAAATTAATTATTGTTATTATTTCAATTAAGATTTAATTTCATTGTATTTGCATTTATGACAGTCCACATTTTATAACTTAATGTTGGGGATGCTATCAGCTTTAATACAAAAGTTAAATAATTTCAGTAATAATTATTATGATGCTCATTATGCATTCCGTAGATGGCGTAGATAATCTTCTTATTCAGTCTTTTGCTCTTTTTGACAATATAAGTAAGATAATTTTCAGATAATTAGTAACGAACGCTATAAAGATTAGCTCCAAGAGCATAAGGAGTTCAAAATGATATCAAAATTAATGGGATATTACATATATAATAGTTATCTTGAAATAGTGCATCACTATCAATGCGCTCAATTATTTGAAGCAAAATGATTACAATTTCGAACATTTAAAACTAAATCGATAAATTTATTGGATATTTATTTTTATTATCTTATACATTGTTAATTAAATAGAGTAATAGTTACTTTTTTTATAAAGAATAAGTGTCGAAATCGGTTGTCGGTGATTTTTGGTGGTCGTTTTTAATGATCAGTGATTTTTGGTGGTCGTTTTTAATGATCAGTGATTTTTGGTGGTTAATGATTTTTGGCTGTCGGTGGTTTTTGGTCGTATAGGTAGTTTTATCTATTTCAAATAATAGGCTTATTTGTTGAATATTATATTACAAAAATTAGTTCTGGAAAGCTTGAAAGACACTCCACTTATGAAGCTAATTAACTTAATGTCATTAAGCTTCCCTGAATATTGTTTGATTTTTTTTCTATGATATTTGAAACATGAGATCTATATGATACATGCATACTAACTATTAAAGACAGTCAATATTTGTCAATATTTATTTGTTCAATAGGTCTACAAGGTGATATAAGTTGGTAGTATAAAAACTCTAAACAGTATACGCATGTAACGCATTGACAGATTACGTATATTTTGCAAGAGTAATTACGTTTAAAAAATTAATTTAAATTTTATTAACAAATATTATAAGTTCAAAAATTTCAATATATTTTATTTAATAGTTTTTAACTAATTAATTAATTATATATTTTATTAATTAGATACATTATCATTAACAAGAGTGTAAAATATATATAGTATTTAAAATTTAATTTTTTTATTAAATCACCTTCTGTTTAATATTTTAAACTTCAGAGATTCCAGAAACCCATTATTTCAAACTGAACAATTAAAATGGCATTTAATTCAACTGTACTACCTTTGACTATCGAAGTTAAAGAAACTGATTTTTCTATTACAATTGCGAACTCTTCGCCACGTGCAGCTTATTTTGATATCGGACTTTTAGTTATTAACGTCGTATACATTACTGTTGGAATTTGTGGACTCTTTGGTAACGCAGTGTCGTTTTCAGTCCTAGTATATCACAAACCACTTCGCAGTAAGCTGCACAACCTATTCCTAATGAGTCACTGCATAATTAACTTTATATTGAGCGCTTTGCTTATCCCACATCGACTTATTAGCGACGTAAATCCCAATATAGGACTTTGCTATTTTTGGTTAGCGCCAACCATATCATCCGGTACTAACACGGCCGCCACATACAATATGGTCGCACTATCTATAGAACGTTATCTTGAAATAGTGCATCCGATAAAACATAAAATGCACGCAACTCGTGCACGAATCATCTGCCTTCTGGTTGCAATTGATGTTTCCGGGATGTTTTACAAAATGGCTCAATTGTTGCCGGGTACAAAAATAATTGATAAAGTCTGTTACATTGCCAGAAAGTACCCCAGTCATGCATCAACGTTGACGTCTGGACTAAGTAACTTTGTAATCGAGTACATCATACCTCTCGCTGTCATCATTTGGTCCTATGTCGCAATGGCCTA
>JAQIXG010002497.1:0-17580 GCA_034700105.1 Oconnorella tubifera | reverse complement strand
TTAGCGCGAACAACATACATCCAACCAATATATAACAAATAATTCTTTTTAGTTGTCAATTAAACTCATTTTGAAAACATAAGCCTACAATAAGTCGAAATGAAAAACAATTTTGGTTATATAATTATTTCGCTCGTTGAAAAAGAGGGGGGGGGGGGGCGCCAAATTATTGTTTTTGCCCTGGGCTCCATAAACCCTAGCTACGCCACTGAGTCTAACAATCCCATTCGCATTATATTTTTTGTCATTTAAATAACAGTCCTTTGTTAAAATGATGACGATATAATATTTACTGACAAGTTTTAGGTTTTTTGTAGTAACTTCTGAACTTACAGTTAGATATCGAATTTCTTCGTCAAGTTTTAAGTAAACATATTATAAGACTCCTTTAATTTTTTTGCTTAGTCATTGCAGTCTAATTTATATATTTAGCGCACCCTTAATTAAATTTATTTATAATATATTATTATTGTAACGGTCTAAACTAGTGATTTATACTTTTAAGCGCCTATAATTATAGATCCAGAATGAAAAAAGGTTTTAAGTACGTACCTTAAGTTAAGAGGCAATGCTTGAGGCATGCAGGACCACTGTGATAGTTCTGCATAAAAGAAGTTCCCTGAAAAGTTAAGAAAAATTGACATGTACAATGAAAAGAGAATATTGAGAAGAAGAATATCGAAATATGTGCGTCCTAAATGACAATTATATTATTTAATCCTGAGCCATGTTTTACCTATTTGTCGATCAGGCTAAGGAGCATGCGGCAATTGTAGAACTAGGCTGTGTCAATTTGTTAGTGTCTATTATTAAATTTGACTGAAAATGATCAAACTAGCCAAATAAAATTGTGATAGGTGATTTCGCTTTTATAATCATAGTAACATTATGCCAAATGTAAACTTTAAAACGGTGCATTTTAACTTTAAAAATCAAACATTTTCACTTTTGTCATACATTTAATCTTTCACCCCTCCTCTCGCCTCCTCTAAATATTAGTTTAATAAGTGTATGACTTTTGTAAGCCTAGTTTAATAATAATGATTAGACCAATTTGTGTGCATATATATTACTTTAAATGTTTTGATTGTATGAAAAAAAGCCGGTTCAAAATAAGGTCACGTAGGTCAACAAAATAAACAAACTAAAAATAAATAAAAGTAATTACATAAATTTGAACTAAATAAAAACTAAAATTAAATTTGAATTTTGAAAAGTTGGAAACATAGGATTTTTTTTCATTTTTTACAGCTAAATGGCAGCGTTTGAGTGTTGTTATAAAACTTATATACGGAAATTCTGCAATTATTATTCTTTATGTAAACCCGTTACTTTGAATGGAAAGTTGTCCCTCGGGCAGGCTCGATCAGGGGGTGGTCAGTGGAGGACCTGCCCGTGGTCTCGTAGACAGGTCAGATACCTTCACGGGGCCCAGGATAAGACTCCGGGGAAAGTGGTGATTGAAGGAGTAGCGTGCGGTGATCGAGGCTTCTCTGCAAATCAGTCGACGGCTGTTTCTGGTATTTAACATTTTTATTTTTAACAGTTTTATTTAACATTGACTGGCGTATAATTTGATAACTATTGTATTTATTTTATTTTATTGCTTAATGTATTCATGTTTTACTTAATGACTTGTTTGACATATTTAAATGTTGGAATGAAATGTAGATAACAGACCTTCTTGTAGAAATGAGCTATCTTTACTGTTACTCAAATATTCAAATTTACTTCTTACAGACAGTATACTTAATGTTTTATATCTGCGAACAAATATTTATATTATTAAGTTTTGCAACACATAAAACACCAGGCATACTGTAAGAAGTTGTCAATTAAATATTTG
The DNA here is from genome assembly GCA_034700105.1 of Oconnorella tubifera. Lineage (NCBI taxonomy): Eukaryota > Metazoa > Annelida > Clitellata > Enchytraeida > Enchytraeidae > Oconnorella > Oconnorella tubifera. The sequence continues at coordinate 15,734 of JAQIXG010002497.1, read as the reverse complement.
AGTGACAATTTAAATTTTTAAGTTTTCTAAAACCAGCGAGTAAATTTAGTGATTAGTGTCAGTATCTTATAAACAGATTTAATTTAAACAAGAATCATCAATTATTTGAATACCAATGTTAATAATTTAAATTTAATACAGTTATTTCATAAGATCAATTTAGCAGTTTATTTGAAACTATTCAGATAGTTCTTCGACTTCAGCATCAGACTCAGAAGATGCAATTGATCCACTCAGCCTTTATCCTGGTCATATCCCAACTACATCATGTCAGAAGTTTCTACTCTCTGTTGGCTCAGCTCTAGTCACTATCACTAATCCTAGTAGGGGTGGTAGGTTTGTGTGAATTTATACCCTATTACTGTTATTATTTATAATAATATTATTATTTTTTCGCTTTATTAGTTATTTGCTTTTCTCATGTTATTCCTAATGTGTATTAATCTGTTTTGTTGGAAAATTCTGATCCACTTCAAGTATTCTGACCATTTTTTCAAATTATGAGATTTTCATCACTTTTAAAACAGTTTTCTTCTTTATGACATTTCTCATCCGATTGACAATATATGTTGGCTTATTTTCAGAGCATTTTTTATTCCAACGATTTTTAATTCATTATTGATATATCCTTACGCGATTATTTTGCTTGGTATCAGAAATCCTAGTTTATTATCATCGAATTCCCTCCAATATTTTAATTAAAGCCTTCCAGTCTTGTAATACTGCCTTTGTAATGATAAATCTTGATGCAGGAGATGCTCATTTGTTTCAAGCTGGAAATTTCACAGTGTGAGAATCTGTTTCGCTTTATGATGATTGATTCAAAAAAATATTATTCAAATGCGATTGTTGTGAAAATGAGATTTGAAATCAGAGAATTATTTTGCAAATGCTTCAGACATGCTTGCTGCATTTGGTGAGGCATCCGGTCACTCGGCATTACGCTGGCTTAAAATACAGATGGATGCTGATTCTACTGGGCAGCAAATCCTTGCGTATGTAGCATTTATTTGAATTATTTCTTTGGTACTATTGAAAAATGTTTATTCAGCATACTTACGTAGCATTGTATTGCGTAAGAATGTTCAGAAAGATTTGTAAAAATGTGCGCAGCTTCTGCACTAGAACTATATCTAATTAATGTTATTGTTGAATTAAATATCATATTAAGGGAGGTGCAAGATATTACAAGTATTTGGAGACTCAAACTCTTAATATTTTTATTCTAAATTTGGTCCTTTAATTACAAGTTTTAACAATGTTTGCAATAGTTTATTTACAGTTTTAGTAAGGCTGTAATTTGTAGATTTCTAAATATTCAGTAATTTGTTATATTATTTGTAAATCAGAGAGAGGCCAAGAATAAATACTCGCACTGTTGACCTAGAATATCTTCAATCTCTTCCTTCAGACACATTTGGTAAAGCTTACGCTAACTGGCTAGAAGATAATGTAAGCTATTAGAATTATATATAGAATTATAATTCTATATATTCTATAAGTATTTAATTATAGATTATATTAGAAGAACAGAATATTGAATAGTAATGCGATTAGTGTTTTAAATTTTAACGACATTCACATTAAAAACCTTTCAGCTATGATGTAAGCAATGAGACAATTGACAATTGTTATTCTGACGATTGTCAATCTGTTTATATATCACTTAACACTTAATTATATTTTAAATACATTCAGTTAGTGAAAAATTCAAATTGCTTATACTTTAAAAAAAAGAAATTCAATTAGTTAGATATCATAACAATGCTTTCAAATATTTTAGTTTTCATTGTTTTAAAAGTAAAATATTAAGTTTACCGAGATTTTTGAACAATAAGTATTGTTCTATTTTATTTTGTTCTTTTTTAACTCTGCAGAACGCTTCTCCTGACGATAGATTACCTGTGCAGTTTGTTGACGACGCTGAGCTTTGGTACGTGATGCAGCGATATCGCGAGATCCATGATCTGGTTCACTGCGTCCTTGGTATGCCGACTAATATGATTGGTGAGGTTACCGTGAAGGTTTTTGAAGGAATTCAGACTCGACTACCCATGTGTGTCACGGGGGGGTTGTTTGGACCGCTGAGACTTAAGAAAAAGTTGGTGGATTTTATATATTATTTAGTCAATGCGATTAAGTTGAAGATTAATATGTAGATATTTTGAGAGAAAGTGTTTATTTATATGCAGAGAATTACTTACAGTTTGTTTAATTGGGTTGTGATTATAATGCTTTCTTTAGTTTCAAGCAGATAAAAGTTTTGAATTGGTAGCAAAATCTAATAGTGATCAATCACTCGAGTCAGCAAGGATTAATTCATTAAGCTGATCTTAGAATACTGTCTTTTTTACTGAGCCTACTGCTTTATAGAATTTATCATTTTTCCACAATTAAAAAACAAATCAAATCTCTGTGTTATATCTAAACGTGACTTTAAACAATAACACACGTTATTGAAATGTATTTTTCAGAATTTCTCTCTTGATTTTGCTACTTTAGGCAATTCGTTAAATATTTATTGTATTGTATAATTTCAGACACGCATATCTTTATTTCACAACACATTTATCTTGGGCAATAAGAAACGGATACAAGTCCCGGAATGTCATGAATGTTTATTTTGAGAAGCATTGGGACCAACCTCTTGATGAATTTCGTAGTCAGTTAAACATTGAACTCCCGCCTTATACTCCTATGAAAAAGCGTCAAAGCTAGGCTTAACTATAAATAGATTGGTTTTATTTTGATTTATGTCTTATTTAGACTGTTGACCTGTGTTTAATGGACAAAAATTGGCTAAATGATAATTATTACAAATATAATATTTATCAAAGGATTATAATAAGAAAATGCTATATTTTGTAAATCAATAAAACATTTCAATGGAGCATTGAGCATTGATTTTAACGGAGCATTATTAAAACTGTTATTTTGCAAATTGTGAATCATGGATTAGGTTTCAATGAAGTTTTGGATCTATATTTAAATTGTAGTGTTAATTTGTTACTATCAATGAATTAGTCATTCTGTCATGGATGTTGGTAATTATAATTGTAGAAAAGTATTAAAATTATATTTATTGAGAGAAGATGTATCTTTCAGAAAATGAATGTAGTAAATAATGGTGTGATAGTTAAAAGCACAGAATGTTGAAGCAGGTGTAACAGTTTTTGCATTGTTGTGACCCATCAACAAAATTTGGTTCTATAAAGCTGTTTTTATTTGAGAAAAAATGCTTTTGTGATCACTAGGTCTATCTAGCTAGGTCTAACTGATCTAGGTTCTTTAGAGTACTGATAATAATTTTATTAAGTAATAACTGTGGCTGTGTTGTAGGCCTACAATTATTTAACAAAGCTCACTTTGCTTTTGAGTACACATTTATATGAGCATTATGTAAGATATCTATTCTCTATATAAAGAACAATATTTTATATATTGTGCAAAATTTGGACAAGTATTTATATATATACAAGTGCCCTGTAGTTAATCGTAGCATCGGAGGATAATTAGAGTTCTGCGGCTTTCAATAAATATCTGAGAGTCAAAAGTATAAGTTTGTATGTCAGAGATAATATGGCAAAACCCATTACAAGTGCAGGCAGCCACAGCATCAGTACATTCTCTAATTCATCAAAAACTTTCACGAGCAACTCATTTGGACCCTGCGGTATATACTCGGCTGCCTCAAAGCCGGCACGCACAAGATTGATTCCACCGGCCATCACAAGAGCAGCTGCTGATAATGATCCTGCAATATTTCCTCTACGATCCTTGTACGGAAGAGTGTGAGCGTGATGAAGAAGGATGAAAAAACAGAATAACATCATCAATAGCAGACGGAAGAGAGTGTTTGTTATGAATGTGTACAGAAGAACGAGAACAAGACGTCTACCAATGAGAATACCCTGCCCGCAAAGTGGGCCGAGCATGCGAACTTCAATATTTTTGAATGGGCCTTGTAGTATCTGTATGACTGCGAGTGATTCAGTGGATAGCTTGGTGAGATGGGAGGTTGATTTGATACCATTCTGGCGTAGTCGAATACGAAGCCAGTTAGCAAGTAGGGGAAGTGGAATGATGCAGGCGATAAAAAATTGAGTTGATGAGATGAGGGCTTCTTTTAGTAGTCCAGGTCCGATAAGCAATACGAGACAAAATGGCACGATGCATGTGATGGCGTATGCTAAAACGCCGTATTGCCAGTTTTGGTAGCATTCTATTGTGCCATCAATGAATAAAACGCTTCGATTCTCAATAGGCACGCAGTTTAACATCGTAAATGATGTTGTTGCCATTTTCTGATACATGAACAGCAAAGAAAGAACAAAACCGATTGAAAGTCTTGTTGAAATGAAATTAGTTAGAGTCGATGGTGTTTTAGCTGAAGATATATTTTGTTGTCTTGATGCCTTTGATGTCGAGATATATATTCTATAAAGAAGGAAAGCGATTCCAAATTGAATAAGAACATATGGAACAAGAAGAATTCTTATGAGCAATTTAGTAGTTGGCGTCAGTCCACTCAGGAAACAAATTTGATCGACAAACTGATGAATTTCAACGCGAAACTTAAATAGCCCTGTAAGGATATCTCTAAACATAGCAGTAAACTTGCTGTCATGAGCAGCAAAAACAGTCTTTATGTGCAGAAGCTGAGCATCTTGGAAATAGAAGAATATTATGATAAGAAAAGATGCGCCCATATCAGGAGTAGCAGAATGATTTGGTGGAGTTTTACTTGCAGAAGAACTGCTTGATGGTTGACAAGATGCTTCCAAATTATGAATCTTATTTGTGACAGTGCAGTTCTTCAGTTCTCGGTGGCCAGCAGTATAAGTTGGATTAAACGCTTCACATTGTGAGTCAGTCGTATTCATTTCGATTTCATCTTGCTGTGTTAATATTTTGTTCTTTATATGACATACTCCGTTTGTCGAACGCTTGAATTCTCTGACCCGCAGACATCCAGTATCAGAAAGTTTTACTTTTCTCATAAACATTAATTCTCTTATATCTTTCTGAAAGAAAAGGAAAAGAAAATACATCATCCCGCTGCATAACATAACGGGCCATAGCCATGTAGAGTCACAACTTTCATCAGGAACACATTCTGAAGAAAACAGTGCCTCAGAGTATCCGGTTTTACACCGACCACATAGTGTGCCAGTACGATACTTAGCACACATATCATAACCTTTACATCCAGTCGTTGTGCAGCAATAACCCTTTGGACAGTTTTGAAATTTAACTTTCGATTTATCTACAACATATCCCCAGAAATTTGGCACTGCTGAAATACTATGAAGACATCTTCCGCCATACGGACACTGTTGACATTTTATATCGTGGTAGGTGTAGGTCCCTAGAAATGGTGATTCAGGCGTCTCATTGTTTATTAGAAGCGTATAATACGCGAAGACGAGATATGTGGCGTTGTACTGAAGATATCCGTGATCAAGGCTGTATCTATTACGTGGGCATGATTCACAGAAATATGACAGTTGGTCAATCCTATGTGACCTACGTAGACCTATCGGTGACACTCCATATGCTGATGTGTTTGTCATTCTCAATCGATGGCCAACTGGACAGGTCAGTGAAAGATGAGCAATGTCTAATGACCAGTGGATGCCACTATGATGAAGTATTGCCACATGATTGCGAGCTGTTAACGATGTCATGTTCGCTGACTTTATCATCAATTCACCATTTGAATAGACAAGGTCACCTTCGAGTGAATGTTCATCAACTGCAGAGTTTTCCATATAAACTCCATCTATTACTACAAAACTTTCTCTTTCAACGAAAACTGCTCCACCTAGCAGTCTTGCTGTATTGTTTTTAAATACACTATCTATGATTGTTAATCGTCCCTTTTGAACTCTAATTGCTCCTCCTTTGCCAACTAACGCCACGACTCCTTTACAACAATCTGAGTTTATCTTTGCTTCATCACCGTGAATTTGAAAAGATTCGGCTCTATCTACAGTGACTTTTTCATATCTTACGAAGCCTGCAGCATTACCCTCAAATACCGAATTTATTACAAACAATGTGGTGATGGGATCTGTTAAGTAGAGTATCCCTGCACCTGCATGCATCGCAATGTTGTCAACAAATATTGATGATGACACGTTAGCAACTTCAAACGCACCAATGAATGTTAAGCCACGTTCGTTATTTCTAAAATAACAATCTCTTACAATTACCGTGACATGTGAAGGTGTTACAATGCTCTTATTCTCATTGTCATTTGTTCTAACTATAAGAGATGCTTCGAAAAGATTTTGAATGCTTTGTATTGGGTTATCATACATCTGATCGAGAAACTTAGTTTTGGATACATATATATAACTGAACTTAGATTTATCCAAGATGTATATATAAAGACCACCAAGAATGGTAGTTTCGTAATAAATCTGAGAGAACAGACAGTCAGTTACAGAAATGTTAGCTTGCGATGCACGCACCATGAACTTTGTATGTTGAAATGTTGAATTTTCTAACTGAAAATCAAACATTTTAACAGTTATTTTGATATCATCAACTTTGCAGCAAGTTTTCGTTAACTTCGTGAAATTGTCTGATCTTGATATCCAATTTGAATCGTTAACAAACAACCCGAAATATGGATTTGGTGTAGCGATGTACCATGTGCTTCCGTTAACTATGACATCGTACAGCTCTACTGCAGCATTAGATACGTGAAACAGCACACCTTTTACTACCAAATGTCTCAATAAGAGTCGTGCAACTTTATTAACTCCGGTCACATTGATAAGTAACAATCGATTTTCGGTATTTTCATCACATCCAATATTCACCTGTCCTTTATATCCCACGATGGAAATAGAACTGGCTACTATCAATGCTGTGTCATTGCATAGCCAGTTGGAGTTGATTTTCAGATGACTTTCTTCTTTATTTTCGCTGATATAGATTGTCAATGCTTCATTCAAGTCACCGGTCTGTTGCAAAGCAATGGCATGACTGAGTGAATAGCAAGCCGTCTGGAAAGTGAGGCAATCGTTAACATCCGAGCCCAAGTTAGAGACGTGTCTCTCCTGCCAGCTGGATAAGGTTACTTCGAGAAGAACTCCTACAAACAAGGAGCATACAAAAATTTAAAATATGAATTATTATTCAATTTAGTGAATCAGTCAAATATAAAATTTATTTAAATTATATAATGTAAACTTCGTCTCTATAATGTCGTGCTATGATGATTAGTACTTTTTAGAATAACTGAAAAATATATCTTAACATTTTTCATCTTTATATCTTTAAGCTCTATTTGGCTTTTCCGTGATGGAATAAGTAAATCTCATACTTTCTTGAAGGATTGCATTATACGTTACAATCATCCGAAATGATCGTTGGATAAAAACCATTTGTTGCCACGACCCCTATCAGCATTAAAATCACCTTGTCTGTCATAACACTAAATATTCACAAGCTGTTGACAAAAAACACTTCGGTTATATTTACTTTTAGCTCTTATTTTCATGAGGCTCAGTGAACTCAATTATCAGGCCTATATAGCTACCAGTTAGCTTGAAAATAACTTTGAGCACGTTGACAAAATGTTGTCTTAAAGATGGTCATTACTGTGAAATCGAGCATCAATGTATGAAATCGTTGAAAATTTAAATAATTAGTATTTTGTCGCTCGCTGATTTTAAATAGCAGAATTGTAAATATTTATAAAAAACAATTGAAGTCACGAAGTTAACTTAGAGGACTGCAGCAATCGGCTTTGTAAAACTTAGATATTAATTGTTTAAACTATTAAATATTAATATTTTAGTCCTAATATAAAACATTTAGCAATGCATACAATAGATAATATTATTTGATATTAAAAATGTAATAGTCATCCAATGTTGGTTACATATTAGTTAGCCTATATACTTGTTAATTTTGTTTTTACTTTGTTGTGTAGCAGCACATAAGCACAAAAAGAGTAGGCCTATTTAGTGTCAGCAATAAAATTGTAACATGTGGCAATAATTTTGCCACATGTTACAAATGCCTATAATTTTTCTTACAAGGTCTTAAATCGCTAGAATCTAAAACGTAATATTCGCAAAAGTATCTTGCCTTGAGAAACTGCCAAATTGAATTGCCTCTATAGTATTACATCAGAAACCCCGGTGAGATTTGAAGATTTTTTTTAAACTTGGTTTGCGCATAATTAAAAATTTAATAATGTTCGCCTGCAAAGGTTTCAAAAAGAAATACAATTTAAGTTAACCGTAGTCTACTGCAAATAATCACCGCGAATGAAAACTGCAATAATAGTTTTTGGGGGCTTTTGTGCAGAGTTTCAGATGGTTGGCCCTTGAATTTCAAATCATTTTTTTTATTTAGTCAGATACGCTTTTTTTTAATTATACGATAATTTTAACAATACGCTAAATGAAATCATATAGTTTAGCTCTTGTTGAGAACCACCTACACCTTGAACCTAAAATATCTAAATAAAAAATGGACTCTCGTTATCAAGGGCTCTGTGACCGATCGCCGAAGCCCTTATGAATTGCATAACCTGCATAAACTATTTCTATTCACTGATCAATGCTTAAATAGGAAATCTATCAGTCATGCGTCTTATTGTTTTCGTATTGCTCTGTGGAGAGTCCTATATGGTCTTGTCCGGCTCTCTGTACAGCAATAAGATTATATCGCAGTTTTCTACGCAGTTTTGTTTCTCGATGCAATATCTCTATCAGTGAGAATCAGGGTCATTCAAATAGGTCTAATGTAATCTATTAAAAAATTGTTAGTAAATTAAGAATAAAAAATATTCTTTTGATCACTAGACTCGAGACCAGTTCAATTAATATATAAATTAATATTTATTTACTTGCAACATGGCGTTGTATTTCTGGTCTATTATTTACTTATTATTATTTTACTTTAAAATGCACCTGATTCATGAAGCTAAACCATTTAAATGTATTTTTCAGATCATATTGTTTATTTAGCTAAGATTCCATTATAAAAGTGGAATATATTTTTATTATTTTTCATTAAAAAATAATCCATAATGGATAAAAGTTTTAATATTAATTACACTAAAAGTTCATTGGTGGACATAGGTTCATATAAATAGGTTCATATAAATTGGACATAGGTATCATATATATTGGTGGACATAGGTTCATAGGACATAGGACATAGGTTCATTGTTCATTGGCTCATAACCTTATAAATCTGTCTACATAAGCCTACGTTATAGTTCCTGATTTAAATTCAATAATAGAAGGCTTTTCTTGCTGACTGCAATTAAATAATTGTTAAGGTACACTATAATATCCGTCAGTATCAATATATTCATTTACAAAACATTGTCATTCAGTAATAACTACAACAAAAATTGTACGTTGAGGTAATTGGTATATTTTATATCCGATCGTAAATTGAAAATCTGGAAGAGTGCAGATTCACGAGTCTGACCTTTCGCATCGATTTTGAAGATAAATGATTTGCTAAAGTTTTGGTCTCATTCTTCGCTATCATAGCCTCTCACCGGGAATCATCAAATACGCAAATGATCAGCAAGATTTATGTAATAAAAACAACTCCCTTTATTTACTAAATAAGGCAATTTTTCTATTTAATGAAGTCAATCGTGGGGCCTTTACGGAGTCAATAGTTGAAGAGTAGGCTTTTGATACTACTACTATTAAATATTGAATGGATCTATTTTACTAAAACTTTAGATAAGTCTATAATATTTACTGAAATTTTAATAACTTTAACGCAGCGGTGAGCATAATTTTGTTTGAGGGTTGACACATTTTGCATAGTAACTAATTACTAGACCGAATTTTTTATTTAAGCTCTAGAATTTAAGATATTTTCCTTCTAAAAAACGTGATGATATTTTTTACCGTTAGCCTTTGTTCTCGCGTTTTATATAGCAAATATGGATTTTGATTGGATTTGTTTATACTGCCAGTGCTAATCATTGATCATTTATAGCTTTTCGGGACGAATTTTAAATCTGGCGGGCAGAAAGTAGTGCGTGTTCTGAGGGTCTCATGAGGCCAGCAGGACACATTTTGCCCATCACCGACCTAACTGGTATTAATTAGTAACAAGATGTCGATCAATTTATAAATCTATTTTATCATTTTCTGTGTAGGTCTAAATTGAATATTTCAGCAGAAATAACGTTGCATCGATTTATTGACTCTTCCCAGAAATGTTTACGACGTGACTTCAAAACTACGCGACTTACTAAATAAAGAAATCAATCAGCACATTATTGAAATATCGCAACGTCTTGGATTTTGCTACGGGGCCACTTGCGTCGATTTCGACTTCTTATCAACTTGGATCTCTGACTTCCTGTCAATGTAAATGTGCGCCTTTTTGCATCGCGTTTGAGATTTATTAACAGTGAAATATATATTTTCAGGTTTCATTGGTTTGTCGTATGCGTTAAACTATTTTCAAGAATTATTTATGACATTGTGTTGCTAAGAATGTCACGTGCTCAGTGACATTCATCGTAACGTATCGATGCAATGCGGCATTCTTAAAATCATCAATCTTTCTGTTACATTTGACATAATACTGTTCGTTTTTTGAAAACTTAATATACTTTAGTGATAAATCGATGTTATTTGCGAAATAGGCGTTTTTAAATCCTTCTTATGCATACACATACACGTCGCAACACGAAATTTTACAATAAATCACAAATCGAATTGCATTAGCTTAATGCAAATAATTTTCTTATTTTGCAACTTGCGAACCTTGTGCAAGTTGCAAAATAAGAAAATGTAAACTCCTATAATTGTAAACTTCTGTAGCTAAATAATTACAGTTCATCGCCAGTTTTTACGCATACAAATTTACGTTTTTAAAAATATAGGAACTTTAATCAGTTCCCATTTCAGATATAAGATGCACAATTATTTATTTCTTGCATGAACGTATGATGTTATTTTCATTAATCTACAGACTTCTCCTGCATTTCTATTAACCATAACTGCAGTAGTATTAATAATAATTAGTTCTTTGTAGTCTTCCTGTACTTTTCTACTCCTTCAATTTCCTTGTCTTCATTATCATAAATCGATCTCTGCAACAAGCAAACAGTCTACCGATAGCTACCATATTATTTTAACGTGCCGAGAACAGATTACTTATAATTATTTCTCTTTGAACTTAAACATGGACGTCTTCGTAAAAAAACGAGGTTATAATTAAAATTGCTAGCTGCATAATAAACACAATGGTTCAGTAAACGATTAATATCTGTTAAAGATGGAAAATGACTACTATAAATTACACTAATATTGTTTGAATGCTCTCCAATGACCCCGACTCAGAAACCATTATTGTTACTATGCACAATAGTATATTTTAAATTTGAATCCATTTACACGTTATGGGCACACTTTAAGCATTATGATGATGAAGAATTATTAAAAAAAACAGCTGGATAAAACAATTTTGTGTTTTGCGATAAAAAATGGAGCTAATAATCTCTGCCAATACTTGATAAACATCATCAATATACGGCAGTATAGTTATATCTGGAGCCATAAGAAAGTATTGATCCATTTCAAGTATAATACTTTATCCAACCTATGCTCTCAATTACATTATCTGCTGTTCGCTTGCCCTCTCAAATGGGGTTCAGTTTTTCCGATCAGCTAACACATGCGTCGGCGTTGTTGTCTTGTTCGGGGAGATAATAAAAAAGATCAGTGACTGTCGTAAAATTTCTGATATGTCGATAGAGAAAACTCAATTGTAGTAACAGTAAATACTGTTGTGAAAAGAGTCGTCACGTTAAAATGCATCTTTCTTCAGCAGAGAATAGAGCACAAGATGTTCTCTGAAAAAAGAAAAGAATGTTACGATTGGCTCTAGAAAATTTCTTTGCACGTTTCAACATCTAATATAGGATGTGATTCATATTTAGCGTTTTGCACGCAAAATATTCATGAAACTTTGCAGGATAGACTAAAGCCAAGGCTATCAAGAGAGGAGAACCGGAGAACATAATTCCCGGAGCTCGTCACTAGTCAAAAGGCCTGCCGGCTGCCTAGAATGTTTTTACTGGTTAACAGATTTGAAAATTAGTAGATAACATTTACTGGCTAACAAAGCAATCAAAACTAACAATTTGAATATTTTAATTTAATTTTACTAAAAAATATTGCTGATTTTTAAATTAGCTATGTTTGCGTTTTATAAGAAAAAGTACTAAAGTAAGGGTTTAGATCCTAGAGGCCTATTTTCCTATATAACATCAACATGAGTTTATTAGCAGCGGATCTTTACTCAGAATGAGACACTGACAATGATTGCTTTGCTTACTAACAATGATTGCTTAATTGGTTTGTTTATCAGTATTCTACTGAAAAACAAACTAATTAAGCAATCATCGCCAATCTTCGACGTACAATAGAGCAAAATTCAACTTTTGGGCAACTACAAACAAAACTTTAGCATAATTTTTAGCGAATTTTAAAACACTGAATGTCCGGACAAATTTTAAATTATCTGACATATTTGCAAAAAAATTAAAGTTTAAAAAACACAACCAACCACAACAAAATCAAATTTAAAAAAAAAACCGAAAGGAGATACTTTATATTATCATATATACGGGGCTTCTCGCCTATGTGGGTTGCACTAGGGGCCGCGATACCTGTTTGTCCCCCTGCTCCGATTTTTTCTTAACGGCCTTGGCTAAAGCAGCAAACCTATTATATAATATTGACTACATTCATGAAAGAGACAAATTTTTAAAATTAAATATATTAATAAATATTTCAAAGTTTCTTAAAATATTTAATAATTTCTGTTTCTTCTGATCTACTACACGTATATATTTATATTAAGACAGAATCTTAAGAAACACAATTATTGCCATGCATCAAATTTTCATCAATGAGTATCTCTATCTACTCATGACTAATTGAAGGTTTTGCAAGTAAGCAGTCTTTAATGTACCGAACCGATTCTCGTAATAATAGAACGAAGAGAATCTGCAGACATTAAGGGACCATATAATCATTGTCAACATTAAAAGTCGAGCAGGTCATTTGATTAAATAAGTTTCTACTAATCATCGTTTTGTGAAGAGATATCATTACTACTGTTTCTTTTCGTTCGAAAGTATACCGTCAAATACAGGCAGTCAATAAGTTTAATGTACTGTTTATTTTTTTCGTTTACTGGTATCATTGCTTATTTAGCTATAGAAATACGACTAAATATATCTATAGCGTTAAATTTAACAATTACGGTCCTTTCGAAAATGTTGTAACTTCAGTTAATTAGCGCATTATTGTTCAATATAAATCAGAAGCTGAAAAGAAAAGAGAACTCTGCCTTTTGCAGTCAGACTGACCATTGATTTTAGTGCTTTTATATGTAATGAAATTATTTACCCGCATTGTTATTGATTTGCTCATTTGATTGATTCTCAACAACCAAAAAAATATCACGGCCGAAAATACAAAATAAAGGCAGTTCGACTTTATTAAATTTTCTTCTCGCTTTCCGATATTTGCATTACAGTATTTATAACGTAGAATTGTCGAATTAAGTCTATTATGGTTTTGCACCATAAAAATATTATCGTGATTTAAAGAATTTATGAGGCAGCATTTTTTAATTTTATTATCACAAAAGTTGTTCCCATATACAAACTAGATGCCACATCGTTGCGTTATATGATCAAATAATACATGTAATGATAAACTCTGTTGTAGCCTTCGTTTACTGAAAAATATTACAATGAACATTGTGTATGATTAAAATTTGCATCCTCTCTGTATTATTCTATAATATTACAGTTCAGGACTCGAAAGTTTTCTCTCGATTCGTTTTATTTTTGCCCAAATGTTCTATAATCGCTGTTGCTTGTTGGCCTCTCATACGCCTGATTACTGGCAATGTCTCTGAAAATTTGTCCCAAGCGGTTACATCTACATCCACTTTACCAACAAAATTTACTTTTATTACTACAAACTGCTGCGCAAGTGTGTATTTACTGATATTCATAAACATCGCTCGATTACTAGATGTTTAATCAAGATATTATAGACGTAAACAAACGGATACGTTTTATTATCTTGACATTAATGAGATTTACGAAATGTAACGATAACCGTTATTGCAAGAAATATAAATTGCGATATTTAAAATTATTAAATTTGTTTGTTATTTGACACAATTCAGTTTAGGAACGAATAGCTAAAATAACAGATATAGTAGCTATACTATTATATTCTTGTTACAATATATCAATAAACTTATAATAATAATATCATATGATCTACAATTATGTGACATGTAGCACATAATTAAAATTTAATCAAATTGATTAAGCACATGATTAGTGTTAAAATCTTAGCAAATTATTAGATTCTGAAAAATGTACGAAATATCTTTATTCATTATTAAACTGTTACAGTTTATTAACTGCACCTATCATAAAACTATAATGCTTTTCATTATTTCGCAATGAAAACCACTCCATTCTCGAAACCTATAAAACACGTATACACGTATTGGGCTATATACCGTAGTCTGCAGAAGTTATTATAAATTTATGTCTTCAACACTACGCAACATATTAATAAACTTTATTCAAAGAATTTCTTTTTTACAAGACTTTACTACCGTTGACCTCTTTCGTACCTTTGCAATGAAAAACCAACAGAAATATTCGTTTTCTTCTGTTCTAGCATATCAATAAATACTTGGAACATTATTTTCTATACTTACTATTCATGCAATATGAATAATTAATAACAAGCATGCAGGCTTCGTATTTAGACTATGCAAAACATACTTCAAATATGTAAAAAGCATAGCCGGCTTAATACTGATAAAGAGTACGGAGCAAAATAATAAAATAACTATTATATGCACTACTATAAAGTTACAATTATTACAGTTATTTTTATGAAATAACAAACTCAAATTTATTACGCAAAGCTTTCTTCGTTATCTTTTCATTTAAAAAAACGATTAAAATTAGCCTGTCACGTAGTTTAATTGTTATAAATGCTACGGATTATGGTGTGTATCTCTTTTTCAGTTAAGCTATCAGTATTGACCTTTAATTCAGGATTTTTTCTAACAAAAACCGTTAATCAAATATCATGATGTAGAAGTGCATCGTAATATTTAAGAAGCGTCGGGGAATAAAGTTTGAACTGCAAAACTTGTGCAGTAGCTACTGCATCGTTCGTTATCATCACAGTTTACAGTTTCCTTCGTTATTAATTCTTTAGAATACAGATTCACTGAAATCCCTCGTTGCTACTTTTATCGAGAACAATCAGGATATTTGATCGCACGTTTTCCAACTTTGACAGTCTAGATTTGATTTCATTATACAAGTAATTTCCCTTTAGATTACTTGATTAATTTCTGTTTAAATATAACCACGCTTCCCTTTAAGACGATAGAAGTGACATTTATTAATGCAAATAGTTAGTGTCTCGCATCTTAATACTGTGTTTGGCAGTAATCGACTTCAGAATTTTATCTTCTGATGTCGAGTTATATCGTCTTTTTTAATTGTTGGTTATTTATTATATTGAAATGCTTAATTAACTCTAGAAGGTAGCTGATTTTACTTAATTAATAGTTCAAATATTTAATAACAAGACAATTTCTAATAAAATAAATATACAAAAAATACATAGTAGAAGAAATAAAAAAAGTTAATAGTTTGCACAAGC
>JAQIXG010002496.1:0-17585 GCA_034700105.1 Oconnorella tubifera | reverse complement strand
AAGAAGCTTTGGTATTGCATAAGCATTCTTCAGGAGGTAGAGGGCAGAATGAGCTGGTAGTGAGGTTAGACGTCTCATCATGACAGTCAAGTCCTCTCTCTTAACCGCTAGTGCTCTGTCCACACCTGATTATAGTTATTATAGTTATTGTTTTTTTTAGATGACATTAAAAGTTAAAATTGAAATAAGAAAATCAGTTAAATAAGATGTGGAATGACTATAAATTTCTTTCCTATATTAATTAATTTATTAATTAAGAAGTTAATTTGTTTTATATATCCAGTATTAATGCCAATATAAGCAGAATTTCAAATAAAGTCTTAAATGCTTGAATACCATGTCATAAAATCATAACTTTTCACTGCGTTTCACTGAATTTTACTACTTTATCCAATATTAGGCTTATAAGCGTCAATACTACATTTGATTGTAAAATAGCTACTATATTCGTTGATTTATTTCACTGTACGACTGTTGTAAAGCCAACCGCTTTTAAAATGTATATCACGCATAACGGTATTTGCTCTTTGTATTGTGCCATTGTTGATGCATATTCAGATATTTTGAGTATGTGACCTACAGTAGAATTGATGTGACAATAGGCGCTGATTTGCGTAAAGTTAGAGTTATACATAACAGGTAAATTTCTATATTGCCAAGTGCAAAAACGGGTAAAGCTTATAAATCAATGCGGAAACATTAGGCTTGCCTTTTTATGTTCTTTGCTCAACAAATGAAGTATTGTCAAGTTAACGTGCATGACCCAATTAATGCCCTATGCTTATGCCAGTACAATTGTAGCCTACTCTGAAAAACAAGATACTGCGCACATATCGCGTTTTATTCATTAAGTTTGGAGACTTTTGATAGACACCCTTGTTTATTTGTTTTCCATATATAACTTCATTGGAAGAGTTGACAGAAAGTGTCCAATTCAGGACAACGCCCTTTTATTGGTGAGATTCTTAATATTGCGGGTCAAAATAAGTGCGTGTTTTTTATACAAAGATGCATCTGGTAACAATTAATAGAGTGAACGCTTGAACATATTTTCAATTGAGTGATACTTGCTTACTTGTAATAAGTCAATGGAATTAATGATCAACGACGTTACGAATTCTATAGATTTTGTTGTAATTACAAGCGTTCTCGTTTTTTTATTCTGAAAACGTATTTTTTGTGAAAGTTTTATCCAAACAACAAAATTAAGCTGGCCATTTATTCATAGTTTTGAAGAAATCCGGTTTGACCTCGGTAACTATTTTACGTCTTACATACTAAGGCTTTAGAACAACGATTTACTTATTAAATTACTAACAATCTTAGTCCTTGAAGAGAATCATAGTCATTTTGTTATTTATTGCATAAATATTTCTTAATCTTCTTCTTAGAAATTAATCTAGCGGATATAGACCTATTCATGATTAAATTATGTTTGTCTAAAAGATTTCACGCTTGATGACAATGCCCATAAACTGTCACATCTAGTAAAATCTTCTGTTCACAGCCTGAATTATACGTATAGCGTCATCTTACTGCCCAATATTCAGAAAATGTTACTGTTGACCACATTGTTACAAATCAAAATGAAAAGTATTTTATTTGATATAGAATTATAATTTGTCCTCTTTCTTCCCTCATTAGTATTACACAGTTTGTTTGTGGATTTAGGTGACGAGATACTGTGTGTAAATGGCGAACCTTTAGAAGGACTGACACACAGCGAGGCAGTACAGAAAATTAAAACACTCGACAAGGCCGGACCGATTGAATTCCAGATCAGAAGAGGCCAATCGAGTTATTTTAGGTAAGCCGCTCAAATGTAGTACTTTATGGTTTCAAATGAAAAATAATAAAATATTTATCCATGAATGCATGGTAGCCGGTTGAGAATTTTTCAGGGAGGTTCAGTTGATTGAAACAGAGCGAGCGATACATGAGTTTATAGAGGGTTGGGGGAAGGTATTTTCTACAGAAAATAGTAACAGAGAAAAATTACAGTTTTACCAATTTTTATTTTTTGGGAAGGAGTAAGTATATATTGTGTAGATATTGCATTAGCAGTTGCTGCTAAAGCTGTTGCTTTTGCTGTAAACTGAAGTCTGAATCTAAGGCTGAATCAACTCTTAAACTCTATATTTTATTATAATAACAAATTAAATATAATTATGAATAATTTTTATGCTCTTCATCTATTTGCCATCTAGTGAATGTATATTAAATTATATTTTCGATTTTCCATCAGACGTGAATCAATAGATGATGACGTTGATCAATCCCAAATTCAGAAATCTCCTAAAAAATGGCACAACCACGCCAGAGCTTTCTCAACATCCAGTGGGTCAGATATGGGCGGAGCCAGTGGACCCGATGTAGGCGGTGCCAGCGGAGAGCCCGATCTCCATTCCCAGCAAGCCAGTCGGTGTCGCTCCGCTACTCCAAACAATCTTCTACAGGCAGACAAAAAAATTACTAAAAGCGATATATCTAGAAAAAATGATGAAAGTGTAAGAATAGAATATCGTGGTAATTTAGCCAATGAATTACATAATAAAGTAGAGAGCGATAGAAGTTCACAATCATCCAGAGAATGTGATGTATCTGTTGCTCCTATCCTCGTTCCTCGTGGATCAATTGGTAGAAGGCTAACTAGATTAGCCAGTGATAATACCTTATTAAGAAACGGGTCCCAAAGTGGAAATAGTTTGGAAAAGTCAAATGGTTCACACAGAGCATCAAATGCGTCTTTAAATTCATCGGAATCGCAACGATCGAGTGGAAGTAGACAAAATAGTTTGAGTTTTTCGTTGAATAGTGGGCAAGACACTTCGACAAATTCAACTGCTGTTAGTTTAATATCTTCGACTGAAAACTTGAGTGATAATAGATTAAAATCTTCCTGCAGTTCACCAAAATTAGAGCAAAAAGTTGCTGTATTTAGAGATGTAACAACAAAAGATATCATTAACAATGACAAGGAAAACAGTGATAAACCACTCCTATCTAAAAGTGCATATAAATCCCTAAATGATTCCAAACTATCTAGAATTTCAAACAGCATGCCTAATACCGATACCGTGTATTCAGTTAAAAGTGAACACACATTTATGCATTCACAATCCCTTCAGGATGAAGTACATCACCAAGATCCTGTTACAAATTCCAGCACAGTATCACCCGATGCAAGAAAACCCTTAAAACCCAATCTTTCACGTAATTTCGTCAGAGCATTCGGGATTAAACATCCCTCCACTTCTCCGAAGAAGTCATCAGTTATTCCAGCGCGTCCGATGTCCGTTCCACCTATGGATAATGA
Organism: Oconnorella tubifera; assembly: GCA_034700105.1. Lineage (NCBI taxonomy): Eukaryota > Metazoa > Annelida > Clitellata > Enchytraeida > Enchytraeidae > Oconnorella > Oconnorella tubifera. The sequence continues at coordinate 14,269 of JAQIXG010002496.1, read as the reverse complement.
ATTTTCTACAGTGGATCTCACGGAAGGGCGATCGACCTTCTACCAGCCAACAGCGGGATCTGAGAGTCCAGGCAGCACAGGAAGAGGAGCTCAGAAAAAGAGTCCCGCTCCGATCACAAGATTACGTAAGCAAATCAAATCAGGGAAAAACACAGCGAGAAATTTACTGCAACATTTACTAAATGGCGGACATTCAACGAAATCGAATAAAGAAATGGATGAGGGTAATCACGGAGCATTTGGTGATGGTAGGTGTTTATCAGTGGATGGAAGTTGTGAGGGTGATGTCCAGGATACCACAGCTTTGGGGTATTTTAGTGATGATCAAACAATTTCTTCGAGAATTATTCGCTCTGAAGGGTTGCCAATTATACGCAGACGAAAAGAAAAGGAAATTATTGCATCAGAAAATGTAGTGATTGTACAGGGTTTGGAATCACCAAAACAAATTGATAACAATGAATTAGTAGCAGAAGTGAGTCCACAATTGGGCAGTAGGTTGCAAATGACAACAGAGATTCCAAGTGAAAAATTAACAGCTATTGTTTCTGATCAAGATCAAGATAAGTTATCAGCATCACATGGTAGATCAAGAAGTGATGTGGGATGTGAAATATCGGGAAATGTTATTGATGAAAGTTTAAGCATTCAGAATGGTAGAGAAGAAGTGATGAATATTGTTAATAGCTCAGCATTGAATGATGAATTTCATGAAGATGAAAACTCTGTAAGTAACGTAACACTTGTATCCAAATTAGAAGATCTAAGTGGTAATGAAGTTGAAACTGAAAAAGTAATGGAATGTAGTATAAATTATACTAATATCGAAAGGATTAATGTTTCAGAAAAGAGTCTAAATACCACAGAGGATCCTGATGCCGAAGAAGACATCGAGAATTATTGCGAATCAGTAAATATTGAAACTAATAATTCACCCAAGGAAGTTGATAATAAATCTGTGAAATTAGCCATTCCCGAAAATAGTTCATCAGATTCCGAAGATGAAGAAAAGTTCATTCTTGAGAACAGTAAAGCTATCAGACATGATGAAATCCGTATTTGTTATGATTCAAACAACCCGAACGCATCAAACTCTGAGAATGATAATTTCTCTGGATGTATAAAATCTATAGATTTCACAGCTAAAGGGTGTAATTCATGGGAAGCCAACGAGTGTGCTTCAATTAGTAGCATAGAATCGGAGTCAGATATTTATGGATGTAGAAATGCTATTGTTTTTGAACGAACTTCTTCGAAACTTGATACGTTGCAAAACTTGTCACGTAAAAGTTGGCGTGAATTGACCGAAACTGCTGTAAATTCGGGTGACTTTGACACAATATTTGCAGATTATGATGGCAATGATGATGATGATGAACAAGATGATGTGATTTTTAATGATAATGATGTTTTTGAAGTGGAGCCACCTAGCGATGAGGTTGTAGAGGCTTATAATTCGATTTATGAACATTATTCGTTAAAATCGATTAATCTAACAGAATCAAGTACTCCCATGGAAGTTACTGAGGTCAAGATTAATAAATATGAACTGAAAGAAGATATTACTAATTTAAAATGCAATACTTTGTCTTTCTTGCCATATTCAGACACTCCATTATTATTTACGTCTCAAGCAGATTCAAGTAAGCGTAATTTTAGAAATTATTTGAAGTCCGCTGAAGTTATGTCTCCAGCTGAGTCATCAAAATTAGAATCATTTGCAAAGATGGATCATTTAGCAGCAATTGACTTAGCAGATCCAGATGTCACAGAGAAAGATGATTTAACATTAAACATTGTTGAAGAATTTCATCAAAATGAACTCGATAACAAGACTCCTATATGTAGGAAAGATAACTCTCCAATTTTTACATGCGACAATGATGACTGCTTGGTTATCCCACAATATAGTACTTTTGATTCTTTTACTGAAATAGCCGAAACAGGTAATTCTACATTAAACAATAACTTATTATCAGAAATTGATCCAAAAGACTGCAAGAAGTATGGAAGTTTACAAAAGGATGCTCAAGATCTATCAACCTCGAGTGCCATATTTGCGATTGAAAGGGCAGTGTTAAGCGAAAGTCCAGTATTTGGTGAGTTGACTGATTTTTCTGAACCAACTGAATTATTTCTTTCCAATGATCAAGAGCACACTGAAACTAAACTGTCGCCAGATTTGCTCCATGCAGCCGATTCAATGCAGTATAACACAAGCACTGCTAGAAAAATTGACTTTCAGAAATCACCATCCTTGCAATCCAAGGTATCCAGTGTTCAAGAACTTAGTACTCCTGTCAGTTTTCATGAATATTTGCTAAAGTCTAATTATCTTAAAAAAGATGCATATGAGGTTGATGCAGTAGTAAAATCAGACATTACTGACTCAATGATGGGTTCTGGCCAGAGCAATTTATCAACAAATGATGCAGACTGCTTTCCATTGAAAGAGTTAGATGAATTAATTGAAACCAGATCTCAAATTGATGGGCAAGAATTTATGCAAGAGATGCCAGATTACTTGAAAAAAGCCTCGGGTGAAATTTATAATTTAAGTTTATCTACTATTGAGAATTCTTGTCAATCCAGCTCACTGAAATCTCTAGAGGGAGCAAATAAAGAAAAATTAAATGAAGATATTGCTATAAGTAAGACATATGAAGATTTGTCATGTGAAAGTAAGGACATTATTGTTCCTCAAATAAAAACATTAGAATTTGAAGTCAGCAAAACGAAACCTGAAATAGAATATTATCAACACGAATCCAAAAACCTCTGGGAATATGACATGCCTGCGTTTCCAATCAAATCTGCAAGGACTAAATCTCTTTCATCTAAGCGAGAAAAAATCCAAACTCAAATTAATGCGAAACCATTTCTACAAGAAACTGGTAGTCATAGCTCAACATTTGTCGAGAATTCAGCTAGCAATATTACCAAAGAATCGAACAAAGAATTTGTGGATAAAACATTTGTAAATGAAATTGGCAAATCAAACATCGAGCAAGTAGTTGATAGCACCAATAATGCGCCTAAATCTTTCCGAACTGAAACCAAGTTTGAGTTGCCGGTTATGAAATCGATTATAAGCACAACAATTGAACTTCCCAATAGTTCATTTTTACACTCTGAGGAAGATCATGTGTTGCAGGCAAGAAAAGTTCTATTTAATTTTCTAAAACCTTTAACTCAAACTGCCAGCAGTAAAGTTGAAGTTTCTCACAGAATCATAGATCATCATCAAGAGGATCAAATACCACCGCCTCTACCAAAAAGTCCTCCTCCTAGCCTCCTTTGTGACACTTACTCCGCAAATAAAACTCGTTCTGATAAACGAGGAATTACTAAATATACCAGAGCTCTTTCTGAAAGTTTCATTACCCATGATGAATCAGATAATAATGCCTCTTATTTTTCAACCTCGAAAGGTATCAATTCGAACGATACACTACTCAGTACAAAATCAATATTAAATAACGATACTAACAACAACGTTATTTCCAATTGTATTATTCGTAGTTTCTCAACAAGTAAACCTGACAGATACTGGTCAGTTGTTTCAGATGATGATAAGAAGTCTGTTGATCGATTTGAAAGTGTCTCAGTTGAGGGACCAGAGCGACAAAGGCTTGTGGTTATAGATGGTCGCGAAACGAGACGACCTCATCAGATATCTATGGACGAACAGGGAGTTTTCACAACACAAGGATTTCAAACATCTCGACCACTTTCCGAGGGAACTCCATTTCCCACGATTGTAGGACTGTATGGAAATACAGAAAAACTTTCGCCACAGAGGCCCGTGAGAAGAAGTCGAGGCGTTTGCAATCAGAATACTTTTGTGATGCCTAAGTTGAATTCGAGATTACGAAGCGAGACAGAAACGTGATCAATGTGTCTTAAAAAATCTGTAAATTAAACTTATTTGCAATGTTATACGAAATGTTTTATTTTGCAACTTCAACCTCGAATCTCTGTAACGAACTGTATACTGCGTTTTATTTGTAATATTTTGAAAGCTTTAAGAGTACTAAATACAGGGTAGGTAATGGTAACATACAATTTATTCTAAGAAAAATGTTAGCAGCCTTACAATTGAGATTTGTAAAGAGCCAAATTATAAATAAATTGGACAAAAAGGTGTATTGAATAGCATTAAGGCTGGCGTTCGAATTTTAAAAGTAAGCAGCTCTGTATACAATAGGTTATAAAAATCAAATTATATTTCTAACTAGGTTATCAGTTAGTGATCGTCAGTATTGTTCTTTCTTAGCGATGATCACGATATTGAGTTTATAAGTTTATTTTAAATAAGAGTAATTTAAATGAAAATATATTGTCCACTCTTTATCAGGATGATGGTAATGTTAATCATATTTAACTGTTGTGATATTGTATTAGTCTGCATGTATACATTAACTTATTTCACTTAAACTATTACTACATTTGAACTAACATTGTTGTATACTAGTACTGTATGAAAGTAATTGTTTTAAATTCTACGAATTTTTAATTATGAAGGTGCAGCATGTCCAGGATTTGAGTCTTTCGTTTTTAAGCTTTTCATTATCAGCTATAGAAAGAATTTAAGATGTGTCGTTTTAATCAAATCAACGCAGCTTCATATATCATGTGTATGCAGTATATTATAATTTCAACAATATGCTTTTAATTCATTGATCATTTTAGTTATGTATCGGTGATTAATTTACATTTATATCATAATGTGAATAAATGTATTTTGTTTTATGCAACTTATTAGTAATTATCAATGAAATCGTTAATTGACATTTTTGACAATATTGTATATTATATTTAATTGTTTCATTATTGCTTTGAGTTCAAACTATATTGACCGTTTAACAAATGAAATCATATTCCATTGAGATTGTTGATTTGTGAGTTTTTATGAAATTGTTCAAATCAAAATCGAATTTATCATAATCAAAATGTTATATTTGTACGATTATTTTGATCGTTTTATGAGAAATTTTGTTTATAATAATTATGTATGTTTCCGTAATATAATATGTCACACGAACAATTGCTGAAATTTAGTTTTCAATTTTTTACACCAATTGTTATTGAATACTTATTGTTATATGCTATGAATATTTTAACACAAACGGTTATATAATCTATTGATATGAACTCGTGTTAAATTTCTTTGTACAGTTTTATTTTCTATCTATAACAGACCTCTTAGGGTTATAAATTAATCTAATAGCCAATCAAATATCATTTTTACTTTTAATCTATCGATTATAAGATATTTAAATTCATATAAGATTATATAATATAATACAACAGCTACTAATATACAGTCAAAATAACAGTATTTGAATATAAGACTTGATGAACAAAATCTGACTAGAACTAAAATAAATTAAAAAATGTAACAAAAAGGGTTCGCATGAGAATAAATATACAGTATTGCTCAAGAAATAAAATATTTTCAATTAATCAAAAGGCTATAACTAGATTCAAAGTTTCTATCGGTAAATGCTTCTTAGATATTTTCATAAAGTTAATGATGATTGCTTTTAAGCTTCAACATCACAGCTTTTGAAATAAACTTTAAAAATTCCTTTTAAATAAAATCTTATAGATGTAAATTTGATTCGATTCGATATTAGATTAGAGAACAGTGATACTTTAATAAAATTTGATAACAATTAATTATTACTATATAAGCGTAACATTTTTTGTGAAATTTTAAAATGAAAAAACAAACAAAATCGAACAATATTGAATATGTGTGCGAGAACTAGCATCATCTAATTTTCTACTAAAGTTCTATAAATGTTCTCTTCCCTCGAATGAGATTCAGCGTTTAATAACTCTCAGCCAATGAGCATGCGCTACAAAAGCGGTATCAGGGTTTTAGCAGCAGGATGGAAATCGTATTTGATTTTAAATTAGTAATAAATATGCAACTGATCGTTATTGCTTATTTATTAAACAAATTATTAATGTATTGCTACTTCAGCAAGATCTAAAATGTTAAAATAATAATTAAAAAATGCCATATTTGAAGTTACATAAGCTTCATGCGTTAAGAGACTTGAATATTTGAGAAAAATCTTAAGATTAAATTTAACTCCAATTAAGTATTAAAAATATTAACCGCAGCCTAGTACAATCCTTAAAATCGGAAACAGTTAAAAACAAAGTTAATTATTCTAATTTTCCAATTTTCATTAAAATTTGAGTGATGTTTCAATTTCAATGTAAAATTCAAATTTAAGTATTTAAGATTGATATAACACATGCTTCCTCATGTACTTTCAAAACCAAAAATCGCTTCGTAACAAAAATCTTTCACAGTAGAAGTTGCACTTTCAACAAAATTTCCAAGTCGTCCCATCACAGCGAGTAAAACCATCAAAAGTTTCAGTAACTCATTCTGCAACTCAGAAAGTCTTACATAATGAGCGATTTTCTCCATAAGCGCTGTGATCCAATAATTTCAGTGTTTCTGCGTTTCACTGTTTCTTCATTTCAAATCGACGATAGAAACCCTGCACGTAGGTGAACACACACTTCCAGTCTGGGGTCTTCATGCGGACCATATCCTCCACATCCAAGAGGGGGGCTATATCTGCCTCTTTCCTTAAAAATAATACAAAAAAAATCCTCATTTTACAATGATAAAATTAAAATTTTATTAATCTTACTAGAAAATAATTTCATGAAAACTTTTATTAATTTTCTAATGCTGATAAATATCAAAATCAATTTAAGCTTATTAAAAAATGACAAGATCTTTGCTCAGAAACAAATAATTTTAGATAAAAGCATCAAATCAAAATACAATGTTGATATATAACAGGAGATTTTCTTTATGAAATTAATAACAATAATAACATCAATGTGAAAATAATGCTTTCTAAACATGAATAATGTGAAATTTAATTAAATCTTTATCAACAAATACATACTCGGCTACTTTGAAGGCGAGAGTAAAGTTTCCTCGTCTGTTCTTAGGGTTAAGCTTGGCGTAGTCAAAGCACGTGGGGCAGAAGTGATGTATAAGGGCACAGAATGCCATGCCGTCTGACCAACTGCTTGAAAAGTTAGTTATATTGACATGCTGGAAAGAAAACATATTCCTGTTTCAATAATTAATCTAGAAATTAATCAGCAGCTAGAATAATGAACAATATAAAATGATTCAGTACATAAGGTTTAGTTTTCGGTGTGAGTAACAGAGACATTTGAATGTTATCACTGATACGTTTCCTTAATTTATAATAAATTGCAAAAGACGTTATTGTTAGACGTCATTTAAACATTTATCTAATATAATATTATATATGCTATGCTCAATAATTCGATTAATAAAAAAATTCTAAATTTGAATTGTGAATTGTAAGAGCGTTGCCATTGATCAGACTGTCTGATCAATTTGTCTGATTCAGACAAATACTCTTTAAATTATTTATATTCTAATAAAAAATTTAAAAATTGTTATTTTGACAAAAACTTACTAAATAGTTAGTCAGTGATATATAAAAATACTAAAAAATACCCTTATTCACTTATGTCTGTACATTTTTCTATCAATGATAAAGACGTCTAGTAAATAAAAGCCACAAGAAAGCATTGAATTGATTAAGCTCTCTATCAAACTTCACTCAATCACCTAAAGTCTGTCAGAAGTATTACCGAGTGATCAGTGATCAGTGATTAGTACAACATGTTATGTCTGCTGACCTAGATGCTTGGCCAATTACTTTTAAACTTTTAGTTAAAAATGCTCTGGGTACTTTTAGGAATACAACTTAATTCTTCTCTGGGGTGGGGAGAGGGGGTTAGGGGTAATTTTAAAAACGGAGTTTAAATTTAATAATCTTTCATTGCAATAAATTGTAACATTATTAAAATGAAAAAAAATTATGGGGCGAGTGGATAAGTCCTCTTTCTCTCTCCCTCTCTCTCTCTCTCTCTCTCTCTCTCTCTCTCTCTCTCTCTCTCTCTCTCACCTCGTATCCTGCACATTGCTTCTTGCACCATTCCAGAAGCATTTCTTTGACGCCACTCGGGTTACGCATCACTTTATTTCCTCCAGCTCTAAATTATAACAATCATTACACTTTTAAAATTACATTCGGTATAAACGCAAACAAATTTCAAATAATATTATATTGTTATACTGCAAAATCGCATAAGTGAAGAAAACAGTCATTCTCTACATGTCTATCTTTAGGTCTGGATTTCAAGTCTGTATTATAAACCTGTATTTAAAACAACAATAATTCTTTAAAGTAATTCAACTGAATTTAACCAAATTTAAGTCATAACCGATTTTAAATCCAATTTCTTCTTATTATTTGAAATTAACTCAATTATCTTGTAATTATATAATATAATATAATCATACCCTGCATCGGCAGGCGGCGCGGGACCTGAAAATAAAATACAGCTAAATTTATTTATTTATATTTTATAATGATTGTAGGCCTACTATGTTTGTACTGATTTGAGCAAATAAAAGATATATAGAGATATAAATAATATTATTAAATTATAGGCTATATATACCCAGCATATACTAGATTTTGCATAAGAATATAATATCTATACCAGATTTTGCATAAGAATGTAATATCTATACCAGATTTTGCATAGGACGTTCCACCACCAAGGTGACCAGGTGTCAGGGCTGACTGTTTTACAATTGGACCGAGGACTGAAAAAATAAAAATATTTAATGTTAAATTAGTATGCAATAATTAAAGAAGAACATTGCTAATATTGATCTACTAATATTTATATTGAAATTCACATATTGACTGAGTTCAACTCACATATTTAGAAAATAAATTTCTCTAATTGAAAAATTATACTGTGGGTATATATATGCTAATTAATAAATAATTAAAACTGAGAATACATAAGACGACAGTTGTAACAGAGTTGAATATGTTTAAGATGTAGTGTAATTTAAAGTATTTACGTTTATCAGGCCTGGCTTCATTGAATCCTTCCTTATCCTTTAATACATCAGTAACACCTGAAGACACAAATTATAAACAATTCAATTGCAATTAAACAAATGAAAAAAACAAATTTTATTAAATAATTGTAATAAATTGAAACAATATTACCTGATTAAACATTTCATTTATTTACTACAAAAAATTGAATACAGATATTTATCCAATACTGCTTATCAATCACACCGCTGCGTTTCCACTACCCCCTCCCCCAATGGGAGCCCCTTATTTAAATACGAATATTTAAATTGTAATAATAAATATTTAGCAAAATTTAAATTCCAACCCGAGTTATACATGGAAGACTGCACTTTCCCCAACTCCTTAAACTGCTCCAGTTTTCTCTGCTTTTCCTCCTCACACCTCGCCCGTCTCTCCTTCGCGGCGTCCTCCAGAGCTCCCCCTGACTTTTCCTCCTTCGCCTTGTTGGCGAATTCGTTCATTTTGCGCTGTTTTTCATCGCCGGCCATACGCAGCCGCATCTCCCCCGCCGTCTCCTGCTTGCCTGCCTTGGATGCCTCGTAGGACGCTGAAATTTTAGTCCGAATGACAGATTATAACATAAAGTTTGATTAATATAGTTTGAAGTTTTTGTAAACGTTTACACTTATTGAAAGTAAATAAATGTAAATGTGTTAGCTGACCAAAATTTCACATTAGTTGACAAAATTAATATTATAATGATATAGGTTTACACTTTGTATATTAAAGTTAAAATGTCTATAAGTATAATTGTGTATAGGCTTATTGAACTCTATTTTTTTGTTATTTTACTTATTTACTTATTTTCTTGATTTGTTGATGATCTGCTACCATTTATTCAGTGAATTAAAGTTTTATGCATATATAAATGTAAGATTTAAAACATACCATGTCTCTTCTCGCGGATCTCTTTCTGGCGTCTGCGAATCTGTCTGCGTATGTTCAGATCTTCAGTTTGATTTATCTGACAGAAAATCGCCCAAGAAATTAGATTATAATACAAAATACAATTCTAGTCATCCATAATGAAGTGAAATATAGTTAAATATACGATTATAACTTTGTTCTTTTTGAACTTTTTAAGTAAAAATTGAATCAACGAATAATTTATAAACAAGGAGGAAGGGATTTGAGTAATTAATCTCAAAATCAGAATATATAGACATATGTGTTTAAACTGTTATAAATTTCATAAGCCAAATAAATGTTAGATTATTAATTTTATCAATAGCAGTGATTAATATTAATCTTATTTCAAAAAGAAAGACACTTTATAGAAAGGCTCTTGCGTATACCATTGAATCCAAAAGATCTTCATCCTCAATCCTGTCTATATCTGCTAAACTAGCCATTCTTTAAATCCTGAAATTACAAATCAACAAACAGTCTAGAAACAATTGATTGAGTAAAATTAAGAAAAGTTAAATCTGTAGCTGTAGACCTATGACCACCATGAAAACAGTAACTTGCTTGCTGACCAATATTAAAATATATAATAAATTATAGTGAAAAGATTTATTTCATTAAATAAATTTGTTTTTTAACAGAAATGTACACCTCCCCCCATACATCTTCCCATTTACTTAAATTGATCATTCACTCTTTAAACCTTGCATTTAAGTCAGCAAAAGAAAAATTCTGTCATTGATCCTTTGTGAATCTAAATTATAATAAACACTTTGCCCATTAGGCACACTCCCAACTCTCTATCCGGAGAAAATGATAATCTAACTCCTTATTATCTGCTCAAATCTTCTCAGAAAGTAAAAATAATTTCAAAATGACTCGACTTCAACGTTTTGCTCTAACAGCTTCTGAAACACCCATCAATCAACAAAGAATCATGCAAGTGAAAAGTGAAGCTAATTTGCTACATTCTTCAGAAAACTTATAAATTGCGTCACAATGCATAATATGCTATAAGATACAATGTTGCAGATATCTTTGAGATCCTTCAACGACCTGTAATCGAGCCAAGAACGCGGAGCTATAAAGTTAAACAATAACAAAACCAGCGGCTGTTGTTTTGAACGGTATTGAACCCCCCACACGCGCGCAGATAGTCGCGCAGTTACTCCACTCGAAACTAAAGCTCAATTCACAGAAGGTTGTTTGTAGGAGTTTTCAAAAGATTTTAAAATAGATAATTTGACTGAAGTTGATCGCAATGATGTTGACATCATAAGTTATTTAGCTTTGAGACAGACGAAAATAATTAGTGGGAATAAGACAAGATCTGTTATTAATTTTTATAGTTATGGAAATGAAACAGCCAACATAAAACATAATGCGCCGATATTGTTACTATGATATGGCAAATTTTTGTGGGCCCACATAAGTACTATTAGATTATATACTCACATATGTACCGATTTCTTAAAATTTGGTTAAATCACCCTATACTTTCATGCTTCAGAAGTAGGGTGTCATTGTAAGTAGAAGACACCAAGGTCCAATGAATAGCTATTTTAATCAGAAAATAGCCAACATTAGTTTTTGCAGTTAAACGGGATTAAAGAAATACTCTATTAATGAAGATTATCTGAAACTTATCGAAAACTTGATCGCAGATCATCGCTGAAAAACTCGTTTGAATTGGACTCGTGTGAATTGATTTCACTCTTTCCACGCGTTATATCGCTCGCTGCCCGGAATTCACAGAATTTTTTGGTTAATAATAGATCAGCCAAGGTTGCAGATTTGTAAACAAAGGCATTCGCGAGCGATCCAGACGATTAGAGGCAGAAGATTAACTGAATGCGTCATTGTAAAGCAATCAGAAAACAGTCCTAGTTAAGTCATGCGCAGGATTGATAGACAGACTGGATGGGTGCCGGGCTCCGGGCAAAAAATGATCTCGCATTAGTTCGGTTTATTTTGATAAAAGTGAAAAATAATTAACCTGTTAGATGATTTGTATCCAAAAGTTAGAAAAATAACGAACTTGCAGTAAAAGAGTACATTTTGACTATATGTAGAACAGTTGTTAGTGATTTCAGTTCGTTCTTTTATCAGTGGGATTATTTAAATAAGGCATACAAGGAATTATAAGATTATATTATAAATACTCACCGGACTCTTAATAGATGTGTTAGGTTCGAATCCCAGTACGATTCACCGCTTTAATTTACGATTATAAAGAATACATTAAAAACGTTAAAACATGCATAATCAAATTTTACTTTAAATCTCAAACTATGAAATTTAAATAAATACAATTTATCAAATCAAGTTTAAGTGGAGTTCCTTCAATGTCATTAAAATCAGTATAGGTGGGAGAGGGGGAGGGAATTATATTCAGAGTCAATAAACTTTATAATAATATATTTGGAGTGAAAACAGAAATGGTTAATTGCATTTCGTTATAATATTTTTAAGAAAATAGTTAAACTTTAAATAAAACTAATGTAAAATATGTTTTTGTATCAAAATATAATTCTAAAACTTTCAATTTTCCAGGTAAACAGCTAAATTTGCTGATTTGAAACCATAACCATACTCGCTGAATCCCGGACAACAATCTCATTCGATTACTCGTCTACACGAGAATGCGTGAGGCAGTCTATAGACTCTATATCTTCTAGACTGATGCAGCTGATAGAGGATCAGCAGCAGAACTTAGCAATTCAGCAACAAATTATCAGACTACTATATCAAGCCAGTTATCAGCAATAAGAGAGATCAGCAAAGAAAGCTGCGGAGTAGCTTTAAACCGCTGTTTTCAAAATTTTAGATAAAACTGTTTTCAAGCGATATGTCTTTGAAAGAGCCTGATTTTAAAGTCATTTGTTTTAAAGTAATTTGTCATATTATTTTACAGTTAGGGTGAGAAGCAACATCAGCAATTTCAAAACTGTTTTTATTCATTTACTTTTACTCCATTTATTCCGTAAAATTATAACACAACTCATTATAACAGACTCAAGACACTACCCCCTGTTGCTCTCGAAGTCTTATACTAAAAACAGAAGAAAACTACAAAGATTTATAATTCAAATATATTTTTACTCAAATTAATTAAATAAATTTTGTACTTAATATCTCATATTAATGAGACATAAATTAAACAGTTATAAACGCACAAATGTTCAACTATTTCATTCTTTTAAATGCACATAAAACGAAGCTTTTTAAAATAATATAGCCTTAGCAGTGTAAATATTGAGGCTTCGAATCCCCCTTGACCCTCTCTCCCAGCTGCGGGCGCCACAACACTGCGATAAACTGCGTGGAGTCAGCAAATCAGCAAGTTAGCAGCAGCTGACACAGCTGCCAGGAAGCATGTGAGCTTTTAAATAAGCAGGTAGCAATATAGTAGCCATAAGATAAGATAAGCAAGCAAGCATGTAGGCCTATAAGATAGGCCTATAGCGCGATGTTTGCCTAGAAACGCTCTCCAGCGCGCCACCGACTAGGTGCTATTCGGCCTATAGGAATGTTTGCCTGCAAGAAAGTTCCCAGCAACCGTAAATATTCCATTCTACCGCAAATTTACAGGGCTTCTTATAATTGATGGTTATTTATAATAACTGCTAAGTGCTATAATTTCGTTGTAATCCTATTAGCAGATATAAATAATTTAATTAATTATGTAAGCATATTAGACCCGAGTTTTGCTGTATTTGTGTTGAGATGCGCGAGTGATCTAAGATCTAGGTCTCGAGAAGAGAGAGGATGAATAGATTATGTGAAAACAATAACGATGAGAGTTCTATGAAGTGATAAAGATAAGTTACAAAAAAACAGATCAAATTTTGTTGCAAAATAATTCGCAGAAAATCAGATGCTCAGTTAATGATCGCATTAAAGTTATATATTGCAAGATTCATTTGTTTATTAAATCATTAATAAGACTATGAATTTTCACATCGACAGTTTAATAAATTATTCATATTATCATAGATTATTTGTGATTATTTATTCGATTCCACATCAATAAATATAACATAGCATAAAGTATATTCCGACGAACCAGAACTTCTCATTTGTTTTGTTAAATTATTACATTTTAAACTTACATTTGTTTATGTTGTGTTTTTGACTTAAAGCTATTAATGAAATCTATTACATATTCAATTGATAAACAATTATTCGTTATATCATTTATATTTAGACTCAGGGACATTATTTAAACTTATTTCAAGGAAAGGGTGGGGCAATATATCACAGAAAAGAAAGTGACCTTTTATTTTGCATCTGATGTCTTTTCTTCCGCAATAACATTTTTTCTTGTTGGAATTGGAAATCGACTACAATGCTTATCAAAACATCAGGGGAGGGGGGGG
>JAQIXG010002495.1:0-17587 GCA_034700105.1 Oconnorella tubifera | reverse complement strand
CCGTATACCCCCCCCCCCCCCCCACAATCCCTGCTGGCAGTTTATCGAATTACGCTCGGTCGGCCCCCCTAGTGCCCCCACAGCCCCTGCTGGCAGTTTATCGACTTGTGCTCGGTCAACCCCACCTAGTGCCCCCCAGTCCCTGCTGCCAGATTATCGACTTGCGCTCGGTCGACCCCCCTAGAGCTCCCCAGCCCCTGCTTTCCGTTTATCGACGTGCTCTGGGTCGACCCTCCCACCCCCTATAGCCAGTTTATCGACTTGTGCTCGGTCGACCCCCCGCCCCCTTCAGCCAGTTTATCGACATGCGCTCGGTCGACTCCCCTAGTGCCCCCCAGCTCCTGCTGCCAGTTTATCGACTTGTGCTCGAACGACACGCCACCCCCTGCAGCAGTTTCTCGACTTGCGCTCCGTCTACCCCCTCTCTCTCCTGGCATTTTGTCGACTTGCACTCGAACGACCCCACCTAGTTCCCCCTAGTCCCTGCTGCCAGATTATCGACTTGCGCTTGGTCAACCCCACCTTGTGCCCCCGGCCCCTGCTTTCAGTTTATCGACGTGGTCTCGGTCAACCCCAACCCCCTGCTGCCAGTTTATCGAATTGCGCTCGAACGACCCCCCTAATGCCCTCCAGCCCCTGCTAGCAGCTTATCGACTAGCGCTCGTTCGACCCCCCATCCCCTAATGGTAGTTTATCAACTTGCACTCGGTCGACCCCCCAACCCCCTGCTGCCAGTTTATGTACTTGCTGCCAGTTTATGGAATTAGTTAGTTAGTTAGTTAGTCAGTTAGTTAGTTAGTTAGTCAGTCAGCTAGTCAGTTAGTCAGTTAGTCAGTTAGTTAGTCAGTTAGTCAGTTAGTTAGTTAGTTAGTCAGTTAGTTAGTTAGTTAGTTAGTTAGTTAGTCAGTCAGTTAGTCAGTTAGTCAGTCAGTTAGTCAGTCGGTTAGTTAGTTAGTTAGTTAGTCAGTTAGTCAGTTAGTCAGTTAGTTAGTCAGTCAGTCAGTCAGTCAGTCAGTCAGTTAGTCAGTCAGTTAGTCAGTCAGTCAGTTAGTTAGTTAGTTAGTTAGTTAGTTAGTTAGTTAGTTAGTTAGTTAGTTAGACGAAATGACTTATTAAAGGAAGCCATGTGTAAACAAACAATAAAATGCGCGCCTGTTTTTACTTGAATTTATTTATTTCTATATTTTTCGCCTAATTTTTACTTAATTAGGCAGGTCTCTTCTCTTATCTACATATAGACAATCTATTTCCGGTCAATTTGATTTGCTTTAATTTACTGCGGCTGGATTATCGGCGGATATATGGAAACTTTCATTAGAAATATATAGAAATTTACAGGTAAATAAAATTGGTAATGAATAAAAGGCGGTACGGTTGGATTATTGGCTTTAATTTTGTGTTTGCAGCGTGATTTGTAGATTATGTTTAGGCAGTTTGTATTGTTTTTAGCATTATAAATAATATGACTTTGGTACAAAATGATGTTGATCCGCATCGATTGAAAATTATTATTCACCTATTTCTAAATAGATGCGTAATAATTTGCTCCGTACTAATTGCTCCTTAGTTATAAATCTTACTCGCCGAGCATAGCCCTAATTTGTTTTAAGCTTGTTCTAATGTAGTGAATACGAAATTGTGTTGTACCGTGTTATTTTCATACGCACAATTATATCTAACCGTAATAGAAGTTAGTTGTTTGATTTATAACGTCTATTATGGAGCTGTGCATCTCGACAATGTTGGAATCAAATATTAATATTTTATCTTATGTATTTTTATATCTATTACACAATTTGTTAATTTTGTATATAACATTTTGCTTGATATACGATAAATCTGATACAAAATTTATCGGGTACATACTATTTTAATACAAATTGTAAAATTTCATTAGGATAAGATGTCAGTTTAGAGTTTAATTAGGTTTTAAGGTAAAACCTATATTAAACTCATGTAAATCTCATTGTAAATGTCTTCGCCTGATATGACTTAAACAAACAGCGCACTATAGATAGTGAAATATCTGTTCAAAGCTCGTTAGAGAAGTGGTTGGAAAGCTGGACTCGGACACGACAGGTCCAGTTTCGAATCTTGGAAAGTTCGCTTTTTCTCTAACTTGCTGCACCCTTTATTAAGACACTTAAACTGACATCTACGTCTGAGACATCGTTCGTATAAGGTATTCCGTGACGTTAAATGTATATTTAATTTGATATTTCTACAGTTAATCATGTCACTGAAACCTTTGTTAAAAGTAAAAGTTGACGAACTTTTTCTACTCTGGCTTTCCGATCCAACCACGCAAAAACTTCTACAAACCAACATAAAGGAACTTATTCGTGGTGAACCCATAACTCTCCCCACCGTCGTCCTCTCTGCGTCTAAGTCAATCAGCGGGGGAAAGCAACCGCAGTCCCCCAGGCTTCGCCCATCATCCCCCTCGGCCCCGCCTTGTTCCCCGAGTGGGGCGAGCCCCCGGAGCCCCAGGCCGAGGAATGTTTCGAAGGGAAAGGGAGCCGCGTCGAATAATAGACAGATTCTTCCGAATAGTTTTAAGGTTCGTACATTTTTGCTTTATCGGTATTTTGTTTTATATATATTATGGACTGATTTCCCTCTACTAAATGGTTTCGTCTCTCAGTTAATGGTTTGTCCTCACTGCTTGGGTCTTAGACATCTTCCCTTGACGGTTAAACAAACGTTAAACTTTATCGATTGATAGTTTTGTATATTGTTTTTATTATAAATGGTTACTAAATAGGTTGTTAGAAATGTTTTAAAAATACCCGGGTATCAATTCACCTATTTGACAGGTTCTGGGTGCCAAAGGGGAGCAAAAAAATCCACAAAAAAATCAGACGATGACCTTTTTTA
Organism: Oconnorella tubifera; assembly: GCA_034700105.1. NCBI lineage: Eukaryota > Metazoa > Annelida > Clitellata > Enchytraeida > Enchytraeidae > Oconnorella > Oconnorella tubifera. The sequence continues at coordinate 14,710 of JAQIXG010002495.1, read as the reverse complement.
ACATGTTGGGGTGGGTAGCGGATGACTGATTTCATTACCCAGATAGTTAACCTTGGCAGATCCCCGGAGGCCCATTGACAGCCTTACTACTTGTTAGTAAAAATGAGTGTCAGCATCTCCATGTCAATAATGTATAACGGATCCGATTGAAAATGTATTTCTTTAAGGGTTCTCCGCAATAAATATTCCTTAAAAAAATTGTTTAAAATCCATTCCTTATCAAATTCTCAGCTAAAATTGTATTCTTAAGAAATGATGGGATTTCTTAAGGAATACATTTCTCTGGTCAGTTGTAAATGAATTCAGAATGAAAGTCCCATAAGAAAATTCTGAATTAGGCAGCCGTGTTCTGTGTGTCTATCATAAATATCCACCCCCTAAAATATTCCTGTGAAATATAGCTCCTTGAATGTAGGATAAAAGTTTAAAAACTCAAGTATCGGAATGATCAGATGATGTCATTATTTTGCTTTGTTATGATTGGTGGCCTTCCCCGTAAAGTTTGTGCGTTAGATAATGTAAACATATCATTGCTTTGTTTCATTGGTTGCCTTGTTTGTATAGTGTCTTTGTTGTAAAAACTATGAATTCTTAGGGTTAGGTTATGGTCAAGTTTTGGTTCATTTTTACAACACTTCTTATTAGCTTCATGTGTTTGTAAGTATGTATGTATGTATGTATGTACGTTTGTATGTATGTATAGTACAAATATTGTTGTCGATATTTATCCAACTTTCCATTTTACCGCTGACTTGAAATTTTGCATACAAGACAACTTACGATAAAAATTCACGAATCAATTAACAGATCTCATAATTGATCATTAATTAATTATTTAATTAAATTCATTAGCTTTATTATTCAACTTTTTGAGACGACCCCTATAGACTAACACAGCGCTACGTCGCTAACAAATTAATTCACCATTGAATTGCACGGGGAACCTATCCACATGTCGCAAAGAATAATCTTTTAATAAATAAATATTTTAAGCAATAATATGTAATAATATGTTGTAAGGTGTTGTTTATAAAAACTGTTTTTTACAAAAGTTATTAGGATTGAAGTCACATTTAGTGTGTTAGGGTGAAGTGTAGAGTTAGTTGGGGTTAGGGTTACTAAATGAAATGACGGGGTCGTTTTGTTGGGTTATATACTTGGGGCCATTTTGTCGGGGTACATATTTGGGGTCATATTGTCGGGTTATATATTTGGGGTCGTTTTGTCGGGTTATTTAATTGTGGCCGTTTTGTCGGGTTATATATTTGGGGCCATTTTTCGGGTTATATATTTGGGGCCATTGTGTCGGGTTATATATTTGGGGCCGTTTTGAATAATATATTCTGTGTGTGCATTATATGTATGATAATTAGATATGATTATATAATTTGATGTTTTGTATATTTTTGATAGAATTATACAAAATGTAACAATATTAATAATAATAATAATAATAACTTCAAAGTGAACATCTACTTGTGTAGTAACAGTATAATAAATGAGAAAGCACAAATTATAAATGATAAAGGCATAAAATATAAGTTTGTTTTTTATATTGCAAATCTTGTGATACAGTTTTCAGCTAAGTACTATTATCAAAATGTTATCGACATCATTATCATGCAATGCTTGGATCACAACAATGCGTGCCTTGACAAAACACCCCTCTGAAAACGACCCCGACTGTTATATTTTAGGATTGGGTTAGGATAAGGGTTAGGCTGAGTGCTAGGATTGAGGCTAGGGCTGGTTATGGCATGGTTATTAAATGAATTGACGGGGCCATTTTGTCGAGTTAATGTATTGGGGCTAATTTGTTAAGTTAATATTAATAATATTGTTAATATTAATATTGTCGGGGTACCATAACATTGTTTCCTTTATATTCTTTACTGTGCTAGCTTGCTGCAGCTTAGCTGGGCTACAAGTTAGCAACAGCTTTACTGGGGTACAAGCTAGCAGCATCTTTGCTGGGCTACTAGTTAGTAGTTTCTTAGCTGGGCTAGAGCTGCAACTTTGCTGAGCTAGGGCTGTAGCAGTTGTACTGGATTGAGGCTTCAGCTTAGCTGGGCTAGAACTTAGCATCTCGCTGCTGCTGCTGATCAACTTTATGCACTAGTGGGCGGTGGCGGTCTCAATATTAATTTTAAAGGGTCATCATCATTAAAAATATATGGATGAAGATATGTACATCCATGTATGTACAATTGTTCATCCATGGATGAACATACATTATGTAGAAACAGACTGATGACACAGTTTAATCCCCTCTCCCCGCCCTGCCCTGTGTTTTGACTTGCTTTTTTTTCCTTGCTTGGCCTATATCATAAGTCTATGATTTAACAATCATTTAATGATCATTTCTATTCTCATGCCAAGTAATCTCAGGCAATATAAATTATCCGGCGAGTGGAAACACCGCTTCATAAAGCGCAATCAGCCTCTGGTCTATTAATATCCTCAGCCCGTTAGCTTTTTAGCCTAGGTAGCCCGCTACAGCCTACTCGCAAAGTTATTTGGCTGATTAGATGCGGCTAGCTAGTATTCGGTCCATCAACTGCATAATATTCCTGCACTGAAACTGAATCAGTCTAAATACTTGTATTACATAGAGAAGATTCTTATTGTTTGTGTTTTTTGATGGATTTTTTAGCTGGTTTTCATATTGAACTTATTCCAAATGATTCTGTAGAATGTTATGGATTGTAGTTATTGATAAACTTTGGGTTGGATTATAGGATATGTGGATGGGTTTGTGGGGATAAAGTGGGTAGATGTTGGTGTGTGAGAGAAGTTGATAATGGTGTATGGGTAGATGGCTTATTGGAAGTGGTTTAATTGCTATATATGGATAGTTGTAGTGTATAGAGTGGAATAGAGAGAGAGGGAGAGGGAGAGAGAGAATGAGAGAGTGAGTGAGTGAAATTAATTGATGGATAGATAGTTTGATATATAACAGGTAGATGTAGAGGGGAGAGATTTATTGATAGATAGTATGATAGTTAATAGATAGAGAGAGATAGAGATATCGGGGGGGGGGGAGAGAGAGTGGTGTGAGAGATATTAATTGATAGATATAGAGAGCAGAGAAGAGATAGGACTTACATCAATAGATATTTAGAATAGTTTACATGAATAGATAATAGATTATATGAATAGATAGATAGTTTTTTATGAATAGAGTAACTAGATTCTGTACATTTAAATAATTTAATAAACAGGAATTATGCTTATACGAATTATTTAAAACAATCAATTTTACCATGTCACTAATAGCATGGTCCATCTACCACACAACATTTGGATTGCAAGTGACCCAAATTTCTTAAAACTTCGGATTTTAGCACTTTTCCGTTATTCCAAAGAAGCCGATGCGCCAAAATGCACGCGGTACCCGTGCAGATAGTCCACTCGCGCGTTATCAAATACCACCCGTGCATCGTTGATCTGCGTTGGTCACGCGCTATTCACAGTTGCGATGTATGTCCGTACGTTAGAAACATCCAGTCCGCTCTTAGCGCGTTAGGTGGTGACGAGAATGTGTCATGCAGCGCGGTACATTACGGCATTTGCACGCCGGTGAAGTCGGCGACGTTTAGAAGTGGTAGCGCAGCCAGTCAAGGGAAAGCGCCACCACTACCGGCAAAGAAACGAAAGATTACTGTTCCTATTACTGTTAAGGTAATGTGATGATGGTGATGTTTTGTACAGTTACTATTATAGTTGCGGCAAAGCCACGAATGAGAGTTGGTTTAGCATTGGATACTAAATTTTTTGTTACAGTTACTAATCCAAGATGGTGGATATAGAGTGTTTTTACCATTCCTATTATTGTTAAGGTAAAGTTAAGATGATATAATTACAGTCTTGTTACAGACACTATTATTGTAAGGATAAAGCCATGAATTGTAAGAGTTACATAGTTTTGTGATGTTTTCTATTATTGAGTTTATGCTGTTAATTGCGCTTTTAAACTGCTGTTTTAAACAGTGCCTATAAAACTTTTCTTTTAAAGTCTTTATTCCAGTTGTCTGTGTCATTCCAATTTCTATTATTTTTCATTTATCTATAATTACATTTAAAATTAATTTACTATTCCTTTCTTTCAATCCTCCAGACAACAATCAACAGCGCCCCAAAAACATCCCCCGCCGAGCAACCCCCCGTTATTGATGTCACCCCCGTGTCGATTCCCATCTCTAGGCCCATTGCTGAAACCGTCAAAGTCGTACCACGCAGCGACCCTGATGGCGAATCGTTATCGTTTCTTCGTCAAAAAGAAGCCGAACTTAAACTACGACGCGAGAAAGAGAGATTGGCCGAAAAGGAAGCGCCGCCAATTGACACCACTTTTACCGTAACACCTGGCGACGTTACCACTGATGTACTGCGCGTTATTTCCCCTCCCGTTCCTGCGGGAGAGAAAGATATCACTAAAACCATCGTGGTACCGTCTCCAAAGTCAAGTAGGACGTTGAAAGATAATGTTGAGAAAACGTTACCGGTAGTGAGTCCAGTGATGAGAGAAAAAGAAGCAGCATCGTTACCGTCTGTGGTAAGTCCTCCGGTTTTGCCAGCAAAGGGCGTCGCGGTTGTTCCAGCGGAAAGTGGAATAAAAGCGGCGGATGTTCCGCAGTTCCATTTTCCGCTAGGGAGACCGGGTGAGCGAGACGGGGGTGGTAAGTCGGCGGTGCTGAGAATTAGCGAGGCGTTTGAAAAAGTTGCAGACGGGAAAGCTCTAGCGCAGCATATGGCGCAGATTACTAAGGTAGCGATCGAGTCAATTTTTTTACATATTTATGAAACTTATAATAAATAGCATCATTTCATTAACGAACTAATAAATTATGAAAATATTACATAATAATTTGTTATATTATACGTGTTATAATTTTTTGCAGACTTGATGCACCCTTTAGTGTGATTCTTATTTCATCACTGCGATACTCTTCAAACTTCAATCAGGATATTGACTATATACTTAAGTCTGTCATAAGTGACTTTTATATCACAAATAATAATTGTCTTTGAAGTAAATAACTTTTGTCCTGATGGGACATTGAGTATCAAGTAAAATGTTTTGTTTTAGGCGTGCGAGCTACCCCTCTATTGGAAGCTTCCTTTTTTTAATTTTCTGGGGGGAGATAAATCCGGCTACGTTACATTACCCGTCGTAACGGCTGCTTGGAAACAGTGAGTGGAGATTTTTGAAATAAATTTTTTTTGTTTCAGAGGTATGTTTGTTTTTACATATAATTTTTTTTTATTTATTTTTTTTATTTTATTTTTTATTTTTTGCTGAAATTTGCATCAAGATATTTACATCAAGAGATTTACATGAAGAATTTATAGGAAGACTGGTTTGCTGTTGTATTCAATGTTTATGTGTCTTTTAACGTATTCAGGGTTGATTTGTCTGGTTAACTTATTCAGGGTTGATTTGTCTTGTTTATGAATTTGGATTGATGTAGTGGGTTAATGTATTCAGGGTTGATTTGTCTGGTTAATGTATTCACGGTTGATTTGTCTGGTTAATTTATTCAGGGTTGATTTGTCTTGTTGATGAATTTGGATTGATGTAGTGGGTTAATGTATTCAAGGTTGATTTGTCTGGTTAATGTATTCACGGTTGATTTGTCCGGTTAATGTATTCGCGGTTGATTTTTCCGGTTATTGTGTTCACGGTTGATTTGTCCGGTTAATGCATTCACGATTGATTTGTCTGGTTATTGTGTTCACGGCTGATTTGTCCGGTTATTGTATTCACGGTTGATTTGTCCGGTTATTGTGTTCTGGGATAATTTCACTTGTTATTGTATTTACTGTTGATTTGTTTGGTTAATGTATTTGGGGTTTATTTGTCAGATTAATATTTTTCAGGGTTTAATTAGTAGTGTTAATTATTCTGAGCAGATTTGTTAATGTTTTTGTTGTCTATTTGTCAACTACCTGACAAATATAACCCCAAATATAACCCCAAAAAAAAGGTAGTTATAAAACTACCTTTTATAAGGCAATGCTATAACTAATTTAAAATTATCTTTTTGTGATTATATCTTATTTCAGATTAACAAGTGAATATCACGATGAAAGTTCACGATTTCTGAAAGTAATGTCTAGATCTGGGAATAAGTGGCTTGTATATGACGATTTACTACCTCTGGTTCAGGTGGGTAGAGTGTTTTATCTTTGTTAGGTTGTTAGTAATAATGGCGAGTTAAGCTGAGTGTTAAGAGTCAAATGTTAACTCAAAGAGTTAAGCTTTGACTCCAAGAGTTAAGCATTCAATCAAAGAGTTAAGAATTCAAACAAAGAGTTAAGAGTTTAATCAAAGAGTTAAGCATTCAAACAAAGAGTTAAGCATTGACTTGAAGAGTTAAACATTCAATCAAAGATTTATTAGTTTGATTAAAGAGTTTAGCTTTAACTCAAAGAGTTAGAAGTTCAATTAAAGAGTTAAGCATTCAATCAAAGAGTTAAGCATTCAATCAAAAAGTTAAACGTTAAATCAAGGATTTTTGAGTTCAATCACAGAGTTAAGTATTCAATTAAGTAGTTACGAATTTACTCGAAGAGTTAAACGTTCAATCAAAGAGTTAAGCATTCAATTAAAGAGTTAAACGCTTAATCATAGATTTTTAAGTTCAATCAAAGAGTCCAGCATAGACTCAAAGCGTTAAGCTTTTAATCAAAGCATTAAGCTTTTAATCAAAGAGTTAAGCTTTCACTCATCATTTGGTTCCAGCACAGTCTGTTCGTGAAATGTGACTATTTAGCTTCTGTACTGATGTGACATCAAGTAGCAAAGAAATATTAGGTTGTGGAGATGGATGTGTATATAATGAATATACATTTTCTGTCCTTTATGTTCTATGACATTGTATGTCCTTTGAATTGTCTGTCCTTTACATTGTCTGTCCTTTACATTGTCTGTCCTTTACATTGTCTGTCCATACATTGTCTGTTCATTACATGACATTGTCTGTCCTTTATACCGTTGTTTGTCCATAACTTTGTCTGTACATAACTTTGTTTTTTCATAACTTTGTCCATACATTGTCCATTTGTTACGTTTAGGATGTGGTGGACTCTCACCCTGGTCTCACTTTTCTCTTGGACGCCCCGGAGTTTCATTCTAGATATATTCAAACTGTGAGCAAGTCGCTTATTAATTTTTGCTGAAATAAGTCAAATGAAATTAAAAGCTTATGGCGTATATGTATCTATAAATATTGTTTCACAGGTATAAATGACTAGTGCGCTGAATAATAAAAAGTACACGAAGTCTGTATGAAATAAAAGCATGATCAGGACATAAGTAGTCTGTTGTATCAACAAATTGACTAGCACGCTTGATTGGTATACATAACAAGAAATGTTATGAATGTTTATACGAAATAACGGTTTCTTCTTGTATCATTAAAATAAAACTTATACGTAATAGTAGAATTTTATTGCGGAAATGAATAGAGTGTTTGATCAACACACTTTTTTGTGATTTAGGTGATAGCTAGAATATTCTACTGCGTTAATAGCTCGTGGACGGATAGAATTTCATTGCCTGAGATTAGAAAAAGTAAATTATTACAGGTTCGTTTTTAGTTGAAGTTTTATCGGCTGTTGTATTTGCTAATTAAAAAAAAAGATGAATATATGAATAATAAAATACTATGGTTAGGGTGTAGTTTGAGTTAGGGTGTAACTAGAGTTTAGGGTAGGTGTATTTAGGGTTTAAGGTTAGAGTATAATTAGGGTTATGGTGTAATACATGTAATTTTTGTTTAGGGTTGGGATATAATTAGGGTTTAGGGTCAGTGTAATTATAAGGTTCACAGAGTAAACCTTATAATTACACCGGTGTAATTAAGGTTAGGGGCGTGTTTTTGTTTACGTTTATTGTTAGTATCTTATTAGATACTATTAATATTAATAACACCATAACCCTAGGAGTTTAGGGTTATGGTATAATTAGGTTTAGGATGTAATTGGTATAGTATAATTAGATTAAGGATTAGAAATATGTACCTATTTCTACTGAACCTTAATCCAGTAAACGTTTTCGTAGACAATAAGACTTTTAGAGGATGAAGAAGACATCAATCAGATCACTGAGTTCTTTTCTTACGAACACTTCTACGTTATTTACTGTAAGTTCTGGGAACTGGACAAAGATCACGATCTGTTGATCAGCAAAGAGGATCTCTGTCGACATAACGATCACGGTAGGTATTTAGAAAGAAAGAAAGCTAAACTAGACCTAGATGGTAGATGTAATGGGTGAAGTGGTAGAGTGGTGGAATCGGGACCGATAGGTCTAGGTTTGATTCCTGTGAAAGCTGATTGTAGCGAATGTTAGTAAGACGCTTAAATTGATGGCTACGTCTGAGACATTGTTCGTATAATACGGTAATCAAGACATTAAACTTAAATTAAACTTTAACTTGCTGCACCCTTTAGTAATAGGCCTATACTTAAATTGACAGCTATGTCTGAAAATTGGCATTTGTGTTGTGACGTTGCATGTAAAGTTTTAGATGGAGGAATTGTCAGTGAAATTAACATTTGTTAAGTTTAGTTTAAGCTTAATGTTTCGATTATCGTATTATATGAATGATGTCTCCAACGTGAGCCTAGATGTGTCAATTTAAGCGTCTTACTAAAGGGTGCAGTAAGTTAGTGATATAGTTGAGCTTTCACAGAAATCGAACCTTATTTTATGCTTTAATTTTTATTAATTGACTGCGTTTGTTTTTTGTTTTTAAACTTTTAGCAATATCGTCTAGAATGATTGATAGAGTGTTCTCTGGTGCTGTGACTAGGTATGTAGACGAGTTGATTTAATTTTTTTTGTTAAAGTTCACTTAACTGCCAAAGTCTGGTTAAATTTCCTTTAAGGTTCTGTTGGAGTTCAAAGTGTAGTTAAAGCGCGGTAAAGTTCAGTTACCGTTCTTTCTGTACTTACATTCTGTTAAAGTTAAAATTTAAATTAAGGTTACGTGATGGCTTAGTTAAAGTTTTGTTGAAGTTGATTTAAAGTGAAGCTGCATATCTAGATTAGTTTTCTTATAAGATACCGTGTTATTAATTGCTAAGCTTACAAAGTTATCAATGGCAAAACTATAATTTGGTATCAACCCTACCCAGTGTACCTTATATTAAGCTCGTTGCGTAGCAGTAGATCACCAGACTCGGAGTCTACAGATGTAAGTTTGATTCCTACAAAAGCTCATTATATAGCTCCTAGCGATCTGATCCTTTTTCAAACTTTAAACTCACCTTAAAGGGTGCAACAAGTGAATGAAATTTATATCGTAAAGTTTAATGCAGGGTTATTCAATTAGATTTAGTTAAGGGTAAGTCTTTAGAAAATGGAGGTGGCCGCGGGCCATCTCCATTTTCTCAGGCCTTTTATCAAATAGCCCTGATCTAATGTATGCTCTAAATGATGCAGAGAGTAAATCATCACGGAGATCTAATCCGGTGTGTTTTGACTCCAAGTCCGACTCTCTAACTACTTTTCTTTTGTATGATTTTTGTAGGAAATTGGTTGATGGGAAACTGTCCTATCGGGATTTTGTTTGGTTTTTAATATCGGAGGAAGATAAGAAGCATCCGAGAAGGTTTTTTTTTATTTATTTATTTGTTTATTTATTTGTTATTTATTTTTATTTTTTATTCAGTGTCTGAAACTCTTGAATAGTTACAGGAATGCATAACCTAATCCTAACCCTAACATAAACCTAAACGTGATTCTAACCTTAATCTTGAACGTATTCCTAATTTTAAACCTGCAAAAATCGAAGAGAAAAATTCATTATCATCAGGAATCAAACCCGCAACCTTTGCACAGCCCGAAATGTTAGCCACTAGAGCAAACGCGCTTCTACTCTAGTTAAAAATTACTTTTTAGTGTTTAGCGCTAATGATTGCAGCCCACAGTACTTTGGACTGCAGCCATATCTTTTAAAATTCAAGTGTTCACTCATCACTTGGTATCTACACGCAGTTCACACCCTGTCACTAATCTTTTTGTGCTGATGTGACATGAGCATGAAAAGAAACTAAATTATCATTTTCAATTCGTTTCGCATCTATGATATGCAAATTTACACTACGCATAAATGCAATGATTTTTGTGCTGATGTGACGTCATGTATTTTCCGCAGCATCGAGTACTGGTTCCGCTGCATGGATCTGGACGGAGACGGAATAATTTCCATGTACGAGATGGAATATTTCTACGAGGAACAGGTGGAGAAGATGGAGATGCTTGGAATTGAAACTTTACCCTTCCAGGACTGTCTCTGTCAGGTTCTCTATAAATCAGTCCATAACTTCTTTATTTATTACAATTTATTTTTTATGTATCTCATGATATATCTGTCTATTTATCTTTATGTCTGTCTGTCTGACTGACTGACTGTCTCTCTGTCTCTCAGTCTGTCTGATTAACTATTTTATCGATCATTACTTTTGTCGGTTAAGGTTAAGTTTAACGTCGTCGCTGATTATCGTATTATAACAATGTCTCAGACATGGCTTTCAATTGAATCACATTACTATAGGGTGTAGCGAGCTGGAGAAATACTGAGTTGGTTTGAAATTAACGAAAATATTAATTTCCGCACTTAATGAAAATTATTTACGGTACTGCGTTAAGAGTCGAGCGTTCACTCATTACTGCTGATCACAAATACATCGCTTGGTAGCTTTTCGCTATTTTCACAGCATTCCAATAATTATAATGAGCTTTTCATGAGTTCCATCTGCTAAATGTTTGCCTCTCTCAGTTGATGGTTTGTCCTCACTGCTTGGGTGGAGCGTGTGTGGTCTTGACTGATACTGAGGGATGTATGACACATCGTCCCTCAACTGTTAAACAAACGTTAAACTTTATTGATCAATTATTTTTTGTGCTGATGTGACGTTAAGTTACGATAGTGTGTTTTATAGATGTTGGATATGATTCGACCGACTGAAGGGGGTAGGATTCGTTTGAAAGATCTGAAACAATGCGCGCTGACTCCTATATTCTTTGATACGTTCTTTAATCTCGATAAATATCTGGAACATGAACAGAAGGATCCTTTTGCAAGCCTTAGGGTTAGGAATCTGATCATTTTTCTGTTTGTTTAATTGCTGTATAATGTTGATTTGTGTATATGTATGTGTGTATGTATGTTTGTGTGTATGTATGTTTATGTGTATGTATGTTTGTGGGTGTGTATGTATGCATGCATGTATGTTTGTATGTACGTATGTATGTATGTGTGTGAATATATATATTTGATTATATATATATATATATATATATATTCATATGTGTGCAGTTATGTATGTAAGGTTATAATATTATGTTTGTATTTACTATTTATTCAAGGTTATAGATGTATGTATGTATGTATGTATGTTTTAATGTATGCAAGGTTATATGTATGTATGTTTATATGTTAGGACAGTTAGGTTGTATAAGTATGTATGTATGAAACACTTCCGCAATTTTGCGAATAAACATTTTGATTGTTTTCATTTGGTTTCATGTAATTTTTAACACGTTGCCCTGACTCTTATAGGATCAGGAGAATGACGATGTAGAGATGTCTGACTGGGAAAAGTACGCGGCTGAAGAATATGAGCTTCTCGTAGCAGAGGAAGGGGCCAGCGAAATGCAGCAAGAAGAACTGTAACAAGATTTTATTTTATTTATTATTTATTTAACTTTATTTTATTCTGATGTTTCGTGAAGAGTATATATACACATATATCTTTGTATATATTTGTTTTACTGTATATATTTTTTTTAATGTGACAAATCAACCCCGAATACATTAACAGGTAAATTTATCCTGAATACATTAACAAAAATTGATCCGAATACATTAACCGTACAAATAAAAACTCGAATACAGTAATATGACAAATCAGCTCCGAATACATTAAGACAACGTTCATATAATACAGTAATCCAGATGATAAACTTAATTTAAACTTTAACTTGACGCTTAAATTGATCGTTACGTCTTAGACATCTTGCTTATAATATATTAATTCAGACTTTAAACTTAACTAGTTGCACCCTTCAGTAAGACGCTTAAATTGACAGCTACATTTGAAGCATCATTCGTTCAATACTCTAATCTTGACATTAAACATAGATTCATCTTTAACCTTGCATATATATTGTTGTTATTTTCTAAACTTCTGGTTTTGATAATAATAAAATTGTTAACTTTTGTGAATGTAGACTCCAGGCGGATGATTTTGAACCCGAGGATAAGGACAAGGAAGAAGGAGGGGCTGGCAAAACAGAACCACAGGGAACTTCCATTCAAACGGCTATTTCCTGATTCCTACTTACAGGGTCTAATAATAATAATAATAATGAATTTGAAACACATTGCATATCACAACAATATGAAAATCTGAGTCATTTATATTAATATCATATTTTAGAAAAATATTTTTAGAAGTATTTCAGTGGGGGGACCAATCCCTCTGATTGTTAGGTCACCTTAGGCCTAAATCCCATCCGTGAATAAAAATAAGTTAAAGTTTTATACTCGCATGCCCCCCCCCCCCTGTCATTCCCATATAAAATTTATTTAATGCGTTAAGAGTGCGTTCACTCATCACTTGTTCACTGTGCATTAAGAGTCGAGTGTTAATTTGATTACTGATGTCATTAAATGGCATTTTATGCTGATGTGACTTTAAGTGATAGAGAGATCTAAAGAGATCTTGCTTGTTTAGACTCGTTGCTTATCAACACAGATTATATTTATCAGTGAAGCTTTTTACAGTAAGCTGTGTTAGACTTATTTGCTGAAACTTTAAAAGTTGCCATACTTTAATGTAATTCTGATAAAGGCTAGCATTACCCTAACCCTAATTTCATTCACCTAATTATCCTACTCTTAATTTTAAGCTAACCTTTATAACTGTACTTCTATTCTTAATTTTAAGGTTTACCACAATTTCTAGACTTATTCTAAGCCTAATTCTAACCCACTCGTTGGCCTCATACTGTTTACAATTTATTGTTTATTTCAAATATTTTTACTGCATTGAAGAGTAAGTTATTATTTTTCTGAACCCAAAATATAACCCAAGTTTAACTTTGGAGATTTTATATCGCAGTTTTTGGCACAATTGTTTTGGCAAATGAGTTGGTTTTCTGTTATTATACTTGACAATAGGTCTATAGACTTTATAAAACCAGGTATGGGCAAACTGTATCCCACCATGCGCCCCACCGGCCCATTTACTGCGGCCCGCTGCTTCTAAAATGTTACCCACACATTTGTCAGTGACAAAACGTAATAAATTTAGTAGATTTATGGAATATAAAAAATTACTGCTTTACAAAGAAATTGTTATGTTTTGCTCGGAAAATGAAAGAGCTCAAATAAATTTTCCTTTGGTGGCCAGACGAGTCAAAAAGTGACCCTCTGAAATAAAAGTGTGCCAACCCCTTCTCAATACAGTGTACATTATTGCTGTGTGGTTTAGTTATATTTTGTGTATTGATAGGTTTGCCTTGTGCTTGCATATGCCTTGTGCCTGCATATCAGTAATGCTACTGTATATATTAATTAATTGCATTTCAGTGATAGTTTTTAGCAGTGCCTTAGATAGGATTTTCGACTCCCCTCCCTCTCTACCCCCCTTTTAGAAAGTTTTAAGGCCAAGCACCCAATGCAAAACTCAGGCTCCTGTTAACTCGCAATTTTACTGACTTGCTGCACCCTTTAGTAACGCGTTTATTTGTACAGCTAGGCCTTTTGCGAAGGATAATCTAGATATTTATTTCAGTTAATCTTTAGTTGATGTAGTTTTAATTGTAAATAGACGATTTCGTAGTTTGATCTGACAGAGAACAAATTTTTATCATTTTATCATTTTCAAGTCAGAAGTACGGACTTTTCTGATTTACGAAAAAATTTGTTTTTATGTGACAAGATTGTTTCTATAGTCAATTGTATGTTTCTATAGTATGGTAACTATTAAGTCAATATTTATATATATTGCGAAGGTAATTTTGTGGATTAAATGTAGCAATCAAAAGTGTACAATTGGATTATTTCTGCAGTTTTAAATCAGATTTTAGTATTCGTACATATATTTGAAACGAGTACTTTTAAAAGTTATTTTTATATTGGATTTATCCAAACTATACAAAATGTTTGTAGCCCGTTAAAACAACCCCGACAAATTGGCATCAACTATTCTTATTGTTTGGGTTATGGGTTAGGATTGGAGTTAGGGTTAGGATTAAGGATAAGGTTGACTAGGGTTTGCCAAATGAATTTATGTGGTCGATTTGTTGGGTTAATGTATAAGGGGTCATTTTGTGGCCAATAATTACATTGTTAACAATGAGGTGGCATTAATGGTCCAATGAAATGTCTGTAATAACTATGAGCTTGGCGTGTTTGAAACTCAGATTTGAATTGAAACTAAAATGACTTTTTTGTAACTATGTACTTTAGGTTAAGGGGGCTTTCCGAAATTTGTCAAATCTATTTAACTCTGTAGAACTTGATTTTTATTTAATTCTTCATTTCTTAATTTGAATTTTTAATTCTTTTTATACCAGATTTTATACTGTTTTTGATAGGATATAAACAATTTTTACGAGTGAATAAAATTGATCGTGTTGACTTGTGTCTTTATATGTATTATATGTGTTTCCAAATAGCTCTCTAGTATA
>JAQIXG010002494.1:0-17590 GCA_034700105.1 Oconnorella tubifera | reverse complement strand
AGTTTTATAAGCCGATGTTCAATAGTGGAATTACAATTTAATAATACACTTGATTGAAATAGATATGATATTAAATGAATTTAACGTCATAATGAATCAAAGATAGTTTGAACTGCTCAATGTGATATTTAGTTTGCATTGAAAGAAAAATTAACAAATAGATCTTAGCAGCTATCACGATTATAATCTATTAATTGTTAGCAAGATAAAAAAAATCTTAACTCTGTTTTTAAATATTAGCTTACGGGTAATTCTAATACTGCAATGTAACAATGGTAATAAATAATTAAAGCAGTATCTTTTTTGAGTTCAAAATACGATCGCAGTTATAATTAAACTAAACGTGAAAATGATTTCATTTTAAAATTACTTACTTTTGATTAAGGTATTAATGATAGAGGACTTGTTATTATTTCTGCATTTGACAGCTTAACCTCTTATCAAGAATAATTTAAGAAATATCAAATTCAATTCACTTATTATGTTGTGAATTTGTCAGATTTTACCAATTGAGAATTCAAATAAGATCGTAAGGTAACAATTAAAATTGCGCATTAATCAATTTCAAGTTGTTTTCCTAAAACTGTATCATGAAATTTGAGCTTAATCTGTGCAATCAATCACAGTTTATATGGATCATCTTTAGAATACTAATTATAAAATAATAATTATAATATGTGCAACTTTTATTAATGCCATTACGATAGAGCGATTAGCGTGAAATTACTGTTAATAATAAAGAGATCTGATTACTCTTTAATAATGGACGTATGTAATAATAGACCTTATGCGATGTAGGCCTACTGTAGAAAAGCTGAAATTATATTTTAGGATGTAACTTAATTTACTGTATAAATACGCTATTCATATTTTTCACTGACAATGGAACAGTTTGCTTTTGATAGTCTCAAAACGTGTTGATTGTAAAAAAACAATAACGATAAAAAAGTAACATCTTTTAATCGATTTCACTGTTTATTGCATTATTTTTTACATTTATGACCAGGGCCGGATTTACATTAAAGCCCTTTCAGCACGTGCTGAGGGCCCCCCGGCCAAAGGGGGCCCCCCGAGATTTAAAGGAATTTTTTTTTAATGATAATGTTTGTTGTACAGTTGAATATGAAATTGAATGTTAAATGTCAGCCCAAAAAATGTAGTAATAACCAAAAAAAAAAAAAAGGTCATCACTTCAAAAAAACGTGTGAGATGTGGCATATTAACAAAAATAATTGTCATTTTTGATTTTTGGGGCCCCCTTTTGCAGAAGTGCTTCAGGCCCCCCAAGGTCTAAATCCGGCACTGTTTATGACAGTTTATTGTCAGTTGAAAACTTTTAATTAAGATATGACACTGTCGGGTACTTTGTCGTGTTCTTGCAACCCTACCTAATAACTCCTTTAATTTTCAATTGTTCGATTTCATCAAACACTTTAAAAGATTTTCACATGCTTATGGAAACGATCTCGTATCTAAAATATTAACAACATTTACTTATAATAAAGCAAACTTGCTTACAAATTTGCATTAGATTTACTTACAGATATACTTAACAAATTATATATCATCATCTTTTAATGGGAATGAACTGGAAATAAATCACGTAATAAATGATAAACCTGAGCTATAATCTGACTGAAATATATTAAATTAAAACAGTTATTATTCATCACTAACTGGATATACCAGCTTATATATGCATTCAAAGCGTGTCATGTTTATATTTTGAAATTACAGTCATTAACAGTTTAGTATATTTCTACGCCATAGTATTATCGTAACCAAAAACTAAGCCTCGATTTAGACCAAGTTTAATGCTAAACAAAGTGACGCATTGAATTCTAAACGTTAAATTTTCAGATCTTTGAATCTGTCACGTTGATTATCAACTTATCTGTTTATTACTGGTCGTCTGTTGACACACGTATACTCTGTTTGCCTGCAATTTTTCTAGGCAGCCACTGAAATAGAATAAAAAGCAGAAGATCTGTTGCAGTTTTATTACAGTTAGATACAGTTACTGTAGCTGCTGCGCGTGCTTATCAGTTGCTTGCGGTATTTCTTGCAAGAAATCACTTTTGCGATAAGAATCTTTTTGTTCGAGCGCGAAATATATCGCTTCTAATAATGTCATATTTATAATTCATTTGAATTCAACGATGACAATCGAAATTGTAATAGCTGTAAAAAGAATTACAATTATGGTTTATTCGCGGTTCATTTGTCTGAATATTTATCGCTATGTTATACTATAGCGAGTCTACAGACGTTATACAGTGCATAACATTTCCTAACATAGTTTTTGATCGAAATTCTCAGATGACACTATGAACAAAATAATCGTAGATTTTACATTCTGCGAAGTCTTGCGAGAATCATTTAAAATATTTATTTTGTTAAAAAAATCAGCAATCGTTTATAGTTGTAATGTTATCTACAGATATTTTACTTTACGCTATACATAATTAATTGTATGGCATAATCAGAGTACTTATGATCTTTCTGAAACCTATTTACTCTTCTTTTCAGAAGCGTTTAATCGCAAATTTACCATTCAAATATCATTTCATTGATACGCATCGCGTACAATAATCATGGCTGAAGACATGATGACGTCATTTCGCGATCCCTCCTCTACTAAACCCATAAAGTTCACCGTGGGTAGCGATCAACCTCCCGACGATCCCTCCAAACACCAGAAATCAAACCCGCGCTTCACCGTCGAGTACGTCAACAAGCCTGGATCAGACGACGGAGACGCTGGGGTACCATCCGCTAAGATAGGCGTGACGTCACCAGTGCGCTCTCGTGACGTAGCAACGTTACGCAGTGACGTATGCCCGCCTCCGTATACGCGCTATCACGTAACGGATGAGTATCCTAAAGATTCAGAGGAGTCATTTGGACAGAACACAATAGAGGCATCACCACACGCGGATCATTATCGAGATCTTCCGATGACAACGGGGATCATACACAAACGTCCAACTCTTGTTGAGCTGCACGAACTAGACACAGTAGGTTTTGTTTAATTAATGTCTGCAATAATTTAATATTATGTCGACTTTCGATATAGTTTAAACTATTATTTGTATAGAATTTAGTAATTACAGAATAATTCGTTTATTTTGAATCAGAGGATCAGTAAATTTAAATGATCCCGATGGACACAGATTAAAGTTCTTTTATTACTAAATATATATTTTGTGCTAAATAAATACAGTACAAAGTAATTCAGAAATGTAGATGTAATGACCAATAAGAAAATGAATTTCACAAGCCTACAGCTAATTATAATAAAGCTATTGCAACGGTATAATTTTTAATTTATTTCTATACAGTCGTGTTAATTTAAAGTCTGCGCGATTTGTTTTATACATAGAAAAGAATAAATTATAAATAGTTGCTATAGAGGTCATTGACCCGCTACAGAGGTCATTGACTCGCTAGAGAGGTGACGTGACCCGATATAGAGGTCATTGACCCGCCATAGAGGTCACTGACCAGCTATAGAAGTCATTGACCCGCTACAGAGGTCATTGACCCCCTATAGAGGTCATTAATTGACCCGCTACATAGGTCATTGACCCGCTACAGAGGTTATTAACCCGCTGTAGAGGTCATTGACTCGTTATAAAGGTAATTAACCCGCTAGAGAGGTCATTGACCCTCTACGGAGGGCATTGGCACGTTATAGAGTCAATGATCTGCTGCAGAACTGACCCGATTGTGGCAATTTTGCAATGTTCAAACAAAAGAAAAGTTGCGTCATCGAGGCAATTAATGTCATCTTTATGAAATTGCTTAAAAATCGTAATATAAAACCTGGATCACATTGGATCAGATCAAAGAATTGAAAAGATGCTAAATTTCTTAAATTAATAGCTAGGACAATATGTATACTTAAATTGAAAAGTTTCGATCATTCTACACTGTCGTGAGTTTATTGAAATTTTGGCTTGTTACTAATTGCAATGCATCATTAAATGATTAAAATTGCACTATTTGTAACGCATCGTTCTTATTACGCAACTGGATGCAGATTCAACTCAAACGGACATCCTTCAATCGTTGTATGTGTTTTGCTCTTCGATGTGAATAAAGCACCAATTAAAAGTGTCCTGAACTATTTGTTGATAATATTTCAATCACTGTTACTGAATAAAATAAAGACTCGTGTAACTTAATTATTATAAATAACCATATATACGATATTCGTTTCCGATCTTGAAAATTATTAAAAGATTAATATCTCTGTTCATCTTTTTCTTTCCTGTTTAATCCTATTAAAAATTTAATACAATTACTAACTCTTTAAATTTAAGCAAAATGTATTACTGATTTATTTTGTTTGCTGCAATTTCTTTTAGAATTTCAGGTACATCGTATACTTTCTCTTTGTAAATACAGCAATATTTTCTGAAAATTATTAAAGTGTTCTTAATATCTTTCTTCTACAGGATGAAATTATTGATAAAACTGAGGTGGATGTCTCTGATATCGCTGACAAATCTGATGCTGCTGATCCGGGCAAGAAGCAGAAGGCAGCTCCCAAATTTGGCTGGATAATTGGAGTATTTGTAAGCGCATAAAAATTAAAATTGAGTCATCTTGATTAGGCCTAATAGAATTTAAAGTATAAATCTAAAGCAATTATCTGAAACTTACCGTTTCGGAACGGAGTCGTTTACATGCTGACTTATTTGGTTATCTTACTAAAGGGTGCAGCGAGTTAGCAAAATATTGCCCTTTATTGAATTTGAACTGAGACATTATGATTTTGAGTTTCTTTGTTAATTCTCTTTATCATTTTAATCTGTTAACCAATGTTATGGAGTTGTGATTAAAATAGATTAATTATTATCATATTCTCATGTAAGCGAAAGATTTGTGTAAACTATATAATTTTATTTACTTGTATTACTATACCAAGCTTATATGGTATTGCTTTGTGTTTTCTTCAGGTTCGTTGTTTGCTGAATATATTTGGAGTGATGCTCTTCATGAGAATATCTTGGGTAGTTGGTCAAGCGGGTCTCGGTCTTGGTACAGTGGTCATTCTCTTGGCTACACTGGTCACTTTCCTAACTGCTCTTTCGATGTCGGCAATATGCACAAACGGAGAAGTCAAAGGAGGTTGTATTTATATGTTGATTTATTAAAAAGATAAAATTTAATCCTTTAAATGAGATTATTCAGTAAACAAACAGGACAATAAGATGGGATTTATGTATCAATTAAAGAACTAAAATATTCTTTAATTTTATACCGATTGTTCTCCTTTCCTTGCTGAAATTAATTACTTTTAGTTCATAAAGTAAATATACTATGGCATAATATTTATATTTTGAAGATGTTAGTAAATTTTATAATAAAATTTATGCGGTCGACTTTTCAGTCATAAATGTTAACTAATAATTATAGATCCAAATTTTATTATCAAACGTAATATCTCTTATAAAAGTTTCATATTTGTATTTATAATTTAATTGAAATATAACGAGTACTTTCACATTATTTACAACACCTTTGCAAATATTATGAAATCATAAATGTTTATTTTATTATTATGAAACGTTCGATTGATTCATTGGTATACATTTAAGAGTGAAAACTTTCATAATCTTCACAACTTAATCTGTTTTAAAATCAGTACTTAAGAAATCGATTAAATTTATTCTGTAAGACCAGCTTAAATTGATATGACATTGCACTTTTGATTATGACGAGGATTAGTGTTAATTTATGGTCAATCACGAAGTATTTGTGTGATCAGCTTCAACTGTTATGATAACACTCGAAAACATTTTGTTTGTTCATATAAGATACTTAGTGGCAAATTCAAGTTGAAGTTGTTTGGAATAAAGCATAATAAGTGTAACATTATGTTTACCCTGAATTGATAGTGTGTTTTTATAGTATATATAATTGCCAAATAAATCTGAAATTGTTTGTAGAAAGTCTTTGTATTGTTCATTATGTTTCTTAATTAGTTTAATGCGGTGTATTCCTGTGAAGAAAACGTAAACGAGATTATATTTATTGTAAGCTGAAGTATTCCTACAGAACCAAATTCTTGTTCATAAAAATTTACTTTTATACTAGATTATCAGAAGTATCTCATAAAAATAATATTTCAAAACATGAATAAATGAAAGAATTTAATTTAAATATAAACTACTTTTGAAAATGAGTTTAAATAATATCTTTAGTAAATTTTGTAGTTTAACAAACTCCGACACTTCAACAACAGAGTAAATTGTTACAATTCTTTTCCCTAAAACTGATTTAAATTTCAAATCTCCTGTTCTACTATATTCCTTTTAACTTAACAACTTTTTAGGATTTAGCAATGACTTTCCACTAATTAAAAATATTCATATTCTTCAATTACTAGACGTTTTGAATTAAAAAAAATATATACATTTGCTTTATTGTAGGCGGAGCTTATTATATGATATCGCGCAGCCTGGGACCTGAATTCGGTGGCGCGATTGGTATCATCTTTGCTCTGGCTAATGCAGTAGCTGTAGCCATGTATGTGATAGGATTTGCAGAAACCATTCGTGATATTTTAAAGGTCTGTGAAAACAATACACTTTTATTTTTCTTCAGCAAAACTTGTCAAAAATCTCAATAAAAATATGTTCTAATTATGCTCTGTTGTAAGAAATTATAAAGTTAATACAGTTTTCCAAAAAGTGTCATATTTGCTCTGTAAATCTTAATTAAGTTGCTTTAAGCTTAATATTATGCTTTTAATGTTCGAATAATTGGCAATTTATAGTTTTGAAGTCTCTATTGAATTTTCTGGTGTTCGCGATGCTTATGAAAAATAATCAAAGTCGATAATTAATACAATAATTTTATTTATTTTTATTAGAAACTTCTGGTTCCGTTTTAGGATTACAATATGATGATGACTGATGATCTGAATGATGTAAGAATCATTGGATTCATTACAATCATTGCTCTGCTTGGTATCACGCTTGCTGGTCTTGACTGGGAAGCGAGAGTAAGTAGGCCCTATTTAAAATTACTAAAGCTCTGCAAGTTAAACTTAATTGTAGCTTAAAAAATTGTAAAATTAAAATGAAGATCAGTAGCAGAGACAATATAATGCAAAGACAACCTGGTTAAATACTTATATAATGGAAAAATAAAAAGCTTTAAGCAACATGGTATATTTAAAGATGTTTTTAGCTATATTTTTAATTGATTTTTACTACATTCAAAGTGCTACCAGAAAGAAAATGGTATAAAAATATTAACCAATGATAACATAATATTATGATAAAATTAAATATTATTGTATTTTACACTGAATTATATAAATTTTACAGGCACAGGTTGTGCTGCTAGTTATTCTGACGGTTGCTATTGCTAATGTAATCATTGGAACATTTATTCCTCCAAGTGTTGAGAATCAAGAAAAAGGATTTCTTGGTTATGGCGGTAGGTTTCATTTAATTAATGTCATTGTTAACATAATCGTCATATTTACTTACTTTCCTAATAATTACTTACTTTCCTAATTTACTTACTTTTCTAATGTCAGTACCTACTTACTTTCCTAATATACTTACTTACCCTGTACTTTCCCGGTACTTTGTTAGTTCAAAATAATGTTAAATAAATGAATGTTCTCTGACGTTTTTACTCTTATTAACATTATTCTTTACTCTTATTAACATTATTCTTATTAACATTATTCTTTATGAATTTGCTAAAGATATTATTTTTATTTCACTTTTTTCATGTTGTGCAGAAGCATCCTAAATTAAAATTAACTCTGTATAATTTAATGAAAATGTGACTATGAGAGAAAATATTTGATATTAGAAATACACAATACACTACAATGCACACAATAGTGACACTATACAATAATTATACATTATACATTAATTTTACACAATACAATGAAGGGTTATTTAATATTTACCTATAAATTAGACAACTATGAGAAATAATTTAGAATACCAAGTGACTAATCTGTTACTTGTTCTTACAGCTGGTTTGTTTAGCGACAATTTTCTACCCGACTTTAGGGATGGTTACGGTTTCTTTACTGTCTTTGCCATCTACTTTCCTGCAGCCACTGGTATTCTGGCTGGAGCCAACATTTCTGGAGATTTGAAGGTATTTATTTTGCTACTTTGTACAGAAATTGCATGAATTTTGAGAAAGAAAATTCATTCTAACCAATTAACCTTTTTCCATTTTTCCAATTAAATTTCTGTATAGCTTCATTCGCTGCATGAGCATGAAATCTTCTAATCATTTTTTTAATACATTTCAGAATCCACAGACAGCTATACCAAAAGGTACTCTGTTGGCTATCCTTGTTACAACTGCCATATATCTCATCATAGCTTGGCAGTCGGGTCTCTGTGTTATGAGAGATGCATTTGGTCCGATACCACAAATGGTCAATGCGACCGATATGAACGATATGTCAACTATGATGTCTGTGACGGAAATGTCAACTGCAGCAGAGATGATGACAGAAACAGTGAATGGAACTTATTGCGCAGCGGGAAAGTGTAAATTTGGACTTCAAAATGACATGCGCGTAAGATTGAATGTTTCTTTGTGTAAACTCTATCTCAAATTTTACTTTTGTAAATTACTTTTGTTATACTAAAGTCATTACTTTTGCTGATTTTAATAAATGCAGGCTGTGTAATCTTATTATATTTTGCTGTGACGTAAATTGAAAAATAAAATACAATTTAAGTAGCGTGAATTACTCTATTACTAAGCATTTAGTTAATGAATGCACGGAAGATGGCATAAATAATTAAAATATGTTACATATCTTTGTTATATATATATAAGTACGCATACAAACTTTCAGATAAGTATTTTTCCATCAGTCGAACGTTAGTCATCATATTGAGAGCTGTGTATATTATTATATTGCAAGGAAAAATGTTTTTATGATTGGTTATAAAATGTGTATCTATTCTAGGTGACTCAGCTTGTTGCTCTCTACGCTCCAATCACAATTGCAGGAATTATTTCAGCAACACTTTCATCAGCTCTTGCTTCTCTTGTGTCCGCACCAAAAGTCTTCCAGGTCTGTTTACATATAGTTCTTTTACATTTAATTTGTGCTTAATTAATAATCAAACCAATTTACTATCTACAAGTGATACTCTAAAATTCTATAGAATTATACAGCAAGTGTTGTAAATTGTTGATAAAGTGTATATACTGTATTTTTAAACTTAATCTGACTGTTAGTTTTTGAGAAATTCATACGAATTTTGTTATAACACCACTTATCAACTGCTTTTTAATGTCAGTAATTATTTAATAATTCAGTAGTATAGTTTTTTTATAAATTATTAATTTCAAATATCTTATAGCTTTAGTGTATTTTTTTCAGGCTGTCTGCAATGATAAGATATTTCCAGGGATAGGTTTTTTTGGAAAAGGTTACGGTCAAGGCCAAGAACCAAGAAGGGCTTATGTTCTTACATTTGCTATTGGAGTCGCCTGCATCTGTATTGGTATAAAAACTTTTTTCATTATAATTCTAATTAAATAATCTCAAATAGAGACACTTTCTTAATGCTCTGTCAATTCCAATGATTTCTCTCATTTAAATTTTAAACTGAATTTGAATTTGATTATGTTGACAGTCGGCTCAAATTTCTCTACTGCTCTGTTATTGCTGAATAACGAATATAATTATTAAAAGATCATATAATTTTTTGCTATCATAACAGTTTTTGTTTGTAGGTGATTTAAATACAATCGCTCCACTGATTTCAAACTTTTTTTTGATGTCCTATGGACTTATCTGCTATTCCTGCGCTGATTCAACGCTTGCTAAGTCTCCCGGTAAACCTAAATTTTTATCCAATATTTAAGTAATTTAAGAAAACATCAAAGCAGATTGTTGATTTTTCGAATAAATTTTGTCAATTTAAAATCTTAGTATGAAGTTGATCATGTTGTTATTTTTTAAATTAACAATGCTGACATTGAAAAACATCAATTGCTGGACTTTAAATTTAAATTAGATTCTGAAAATATATTTAAATTTGATATTGCAACCTTATAAATAGTAGTTTATACTTTAAATAAATTATCTCACCAGGCTGGCGTCCTGCATTTAAGTACTATAATGTCTGGTCCAGTTTGCTGGGTTTCTTTCTCTGCATCGCTGTCATGTTTGTTATCAACTGGTGGACTGCTCTTGTTACAATCGCTCTTGTCTTGATCTTGTTCTTCTATGTTCATTATCGTAAACCAGGTGACAAAAAACAGCCAAAAATCATTTAAATTTACATCTGATCGTTAATATTAGTTTTAAAAAGGTCAGATTGTTTTTACACAGTAATGAAAACATACCAATGTCAAACGTTTAAGAGTGTTACGCTTTGTAATAGCTATCACTTTAATAGATTGACTATTAAAGTAATTTACTAATTTAAATATTTATAGTAATTATTAAAGTAATTTACTGTTACAGATATTAACTGGGGCTCATCGACTCAAGCCCATGTATACACAGACGCTCTTCAACATGCACATAAACTTACTGCAGTATCAGAACATGTAAAGAATTTCAGGTAATTTTGCATTTGTTTTACTATATGCTTACTTATAGTTTGTATGTTATTCAATTGTTACTATTTTCTGAAATTATTTTTATTGATGATTTACACGACTGTTGCTTGTGATTTGTTTAGACCACAACTTCTTGTTCTCTCTGGCATGCCAAGTGATCGTCCAGCTTTAGTCGACCTGTGTAATAGTATCTCTAGACATATCAGTCTTATGGTCTGTGGTCATGTATTACTGGTAAGTCAACTAACTAATTTATGGTCTATATATATTTGTAAATATAAAGTTTAAGTTTAAGGCTCCAATTTAAATTTAAAAATAAGAGTGAACTAGTATAAAAATCTAGCTGTAGTTACAAGAAATCTGGATTTATATCTATATAATCAAGAAATAAGTAGCATTTTGCAAATAGCTAATTGTTTTATTCTACTTATTTTCAAATAAATAGTATAAATAGTAGTTTTTGTTTATTTATTCACAAGCCTGGAGAACCTGATGATTTTTGGCAGCAATCCAAGATTCCTCGCGCTAACAGTTCGTCTGCGCTTCAACAGATGACGTCACCAAGCACGAATGACACGGGAGCTAGATACAGACACAACTCAGGCTCTGCTCTGAAGGATTATAAATTTAAATCTTGTGCCTCGATCGCTTCTGTTAGTTTCTATTTTGACAATAAAAGTGTTATGCAAAAGATATTATACTGCCGCATTGTTGCAATTAAAACAAATGTTCACTAGTAGTAATTTACTTTTCAGTTAAGAATAACATAAAAATAGCATTATTATATAAATTTAAAAACTAGAATAACTTGTGACATAATCATTTTGAATGCATACATTTTGAATTTTAACAACATATATTAAATTATTAATTCTTGGTATAAGTTGTCTGGCATTTTTACATCAATTATTTTGCATGCATTTCATTCAAATTTATATTTATTTAGGAAATGAGTGCCGCCTACGGTGAGTTGCATGATGTCAGATATATATCTCGTGCAGCTACTCAGTGGATGTCTAAACGTAAGGTTCGCTCATTCTACAACGTTGTCTCTGCAAGCTCACTTCGTCTTGGAGCTCAGTCAATGATGCAGGTCAACTACACACTTAGTTTTATATCATATCAGTTGACCTTGGAAATTATTATTGTTGCTCATCAATTTTAAATTTTAATATTGAATGCATGTATATTTTATGTGTATAATTTTAAATTGCTTTCAATTATCATTTTCAATTTTTTGAAATGATGGGATCATATTAATTAGCTAAACGGTTTAATAAAATTCAATATGCCTATCATTTTGTAATTTTATCATTTATTTTGTAGCTATTCATAAGCTACATTATTTCATTCAATTTTTAATTGTATTTAATAATTAAAAGAATGGATTATTTTTATATTTGCTGTATTTTAATTTAGTAGGTATTTATTCATCATAGATATGGAGTTGCAAGTTTTGTTTCTAATTGATTTTACTTATAATATGTTAAAATTACTTTAAATCGCAGTTATTAATCAAAAATATACAAGCAACATTTAATCAAAGTTGATTGTGTATTTTATTTTAGGCTATTGGTCTTGGAAAGCTAAAGCCAAACACACTGATTCTCGGTTTTAAATCAGACTGGGTGACATCAGACTACGCAACAGTAGAAGACTACTTCAATATTATTCAGTTAGTGCTTTCAAATAACTTTGAATTGTGCTAACATTTCAATTTCATTGATTTACTTAATCTAATCACCTTCTAGAAAACTTACAATGTATTTTAAATTGTAAAGTAAGTTGATTTTACTTTATTTTGATCTTGTAGTGATGCGTTTGATCTAAACTATGGGGTTGGAATATTTCGCTTGAGAGATGGATTTGATTGTTCTCATTTTGCACCGCCTATCGTTGAAAGTATGTTTTTCTAGTCGTTGTTCACTTATTATATTAATTTACAGCATAGTTTTAATCATTTAGTAATACATTTAGATTTTAATGACAGTGAATTATCTATAATTACTTTTTAACGTGATAGCTTCAATGTTTTATAATTTACCTAATAATATTCAGTCTTCATATTGATTTGTTGCACTTAGACATAGTGTCTATTCCTAAGAACAGTTTGATATCTATAGCAATAAAATAGCAATTATTTTTAGTTTGTAGTTGATTATGAAATACAGTGACTTTTTATCAGTATTATTTATTATGTTTCAAATCATGAATTTTGTAAATGTCTTAATTTTCATCGACAGCAAGTACATCCAAAAAAAGTGGTCTCTTTTCAAAGAAGGCTCAAAGCTCATCAACTGTTAATCTCAGCCAGAGCGCCGCCTACAACAGTAATCTATCGGCAAGCTTCACTCCTGGCTACTACAACAGTAACATCAGTGACAGTCGTCTCAATGTGGCCGGCAGTCAGTCGAATCTGACTCGCAATAAGAAAGGGCCACTGGGGGACAGTGATGTGATTGGACGCATGGAAGGAGGGATGAAGTCTGGGGGAGGCATGAATGGAGGGAAGATGATGATGAGCAGAGAGAAAGCTGAAAGTGTAGAGAGATTTAATAGAAAGAAACAGGAAGGGACTGTGGATGTTTGGTGGTTGTTTGACGATGGAGGTAGTTATATGTTAATTTTTTTTCATTTTAAAGTAATTTGTATGGTAGTAGTGTCCATAAAATATGTGGTTACAGTAGGAAAATACTTTATTGATTTGTATTATGCATTTGTATTGATTGTATTTGTATTATTTGTATTATGTTTTGTAGATATCTAAATAAAAATGTTCAATATTTGACAAGAAATGAAATATATCATTTAGTAGATAATATTCTATTTTCAATTTTACGTATAAAAATTATATGTTTCTGAATTTTTATCATTTTGAATCACTTTAATAATGATATGCATTTAGGACTGACACTACTGATTCCATACCTAATATCAATGAAGAAGAAATGGAGCGCATGCAAGTTGAGAGTCTTTATGACTAGCTCAAAGTCAACTGAATTTAATTTGGATGAAGAACATAAACAGTAAGTCTTATTTACTAATTTATACAAATATTTTACATAGAAGGGGTAAAAACGAAAATTTTGTAATAATTTAGTATTATTTGAAAACTGTCTTTATGATTATGTCAATTTATGTGCACTTAAAACTGATTTATTTAATCGTAAATGCAATAAACAGCTATAGGTTCTTTAAAATATTGCTCATTTTAAAGCATAACTTCTATTATTTTGAACTTTCATTAAAGAAATGAAATACAGAAGTTTAAATTACTAGTTTCTTGTGATATTCTTTTCAGTTTGGTAGTACTGTTGAGAAAGTTTCGCATTGAATATTCGTCTGTTACCGTCATAACTGATTTGGGCAAAGCTCCTTCGTTTGCTAAGTAAGTTGAATTCTTTACATTCTGGCATGATGTATGTATTTATTTAGAGAATAGTATCAAAATTGTAATATGTTTCTAAACCAATTATGACTATTTTACATCAATGATATCCTAACGTTTCTGCTTAGTTTGAAAGAATTTGATGAACTAATTTCTGACTGGACTATCAAAAGATCTGAAGGAGAAACTGCAGAAACCCATCCATGGAAAATATCTGATCAAGAACTTGTCAATCAGCGAGAAAAGGTGAATTTTGATATTTATCCTGATGCATTTAATTATAAGCGTAATAATGTTCAACTGATGACTGCTCAGAAAGTATCAATTTTTAGCAGATATTTATCTAATCGATAAACATCTTTGTAGAGTTTTGAGAATTTTTTGATGTTATTTGCTAGATATTTCGTCAAGTGCGCATTCGTGAGCTGTTAAAAGAACACTCAATGGGTGCAACTCTCATCTTTGTGTAAGTTGTACTGCCGACGTTATTTATTGAATATAATTCCTTGTTTATAAATTATAAAATGCCTTTCAACAAATAAAGCTGGACTTATATCATATCTAGTTATATCAATATCTGGGTAATTTGCTTACAATCGTTACTGCTTATTAACTTTTTGCTATTACCGATTATTTTACTATTTTTAAATAAAATAAAATGAATTTGACGCAGCACCCTTCCAATGCCTCGTAAAGGAGTCTGTTCAGCCGGACTGTACATGGCTTGGATTGATACGATGACCAGAGATATGCCTCCCATTATGCTTCTACGTGGAAATCAAGAAAGCGTTCTCACTTATTACTCTTAACAATTCGCTCCGAATGATTCTTTACCAAATAATTTGTCAGATTCAAACTGTACTCAACGGTACATTTGCAAAAAAGCAAATTTTAATGCTGAAATGCTATATCTAGCGCTTCAGTCACAAATTAAAGAATAACTTCACGTAATATTCGTAATATTCGAATTATGAATTAGGATGAAATATTAGCAATGATGGATAAGAAAACATTGTTATTTTTCAAAGTATGAATATTCCCTGAGTAATTATGATTTTTATTGATTTTTTAAATCATTAACGAAACAGTAAATATGTCTTAAATTTTTGTTCGTTTTTTTACTTTTTATTCAAGTATGATTGAGATGCTGTATATCATGATATCACCCTGTCAAATTATTATATCTAATCTAATTTTACTTCACAACACGCTGTAAATAATTATAAATATACTACTGGTACTTTATAACTGGTACTTTTAATCACCTGCACTTACTAATTGATGCTTATGGCGTATAAAAACACAACTTTTAGTCATTGTATAGTTAATTAATTGTTTAGCCTATTCTGTGATTACAAATGAAGTTTATATGATGCTATGATTTTAAGCTAGGTGATAGAATAGCAACTGTATAACAAAATAAAAACTGTAACAAAAATGATTTACTGTTATTTATCATGTATTAAGATATTTCATTGAAAGATATTTATTTATAACGATATATTTCACTCAATTATTTATAACCTACGACAATCAACACAATGTTTGCTGTATAAATAATATTCAACAGCGTACAGTTCTTTTTAAATATTTTTAAGTGAAAGCTTAATTAATCAAGAATATGAAACATTAAGAATGTGGAACATTTCATATTGATGTTAAAATTTTGACTAGTATACAATTTTTTAAACGAACCTGTATTTTTTGCTGACATTTTATTGTGTACTTATTTTGTAGGTATAATTTAGTTGTAAGTTTAGTTAAACAATTTCTTCGTTACTTTGTTTCTAAATTGAAATAAACCAAGAATGTCACATTTAATAATCTATTATTCATTTCTTGTCTACGAAATTTCATTATTAGTGACCGTGTTGTTAATTGTTAATCAATTCACGTAACGGAAGTATTAATACTGATATATTATTGTAATATCTGGCATCTACCAGACTTTATAAAGTTCATAATGTTGCTGTTATTACTTAATACAAATAAAATAAATCACACAAAATGTGTCTTTTCTGGGTCAAAATCATAGCTTTGTTTCAAGTAAGATTAAGTAATTTCCCGAGAATATCAAAACTGAGGTCACTGAACATTATAAAATCACAAAATGATCTAACGATCAAATTCCACATAAGTTAATAAAAAAAAGGATTAGTTTAGACTCATATGTCATTCAAAATAGTTATCTTAATTTTCATCAAGGCAATAAATTTGACCTTTTCGTCTCTTAATTAGAATTTAGTCAGAACTGTAATTAATCCAGTGGTACCCTTAAAATATAAATTTTAAATACAATAATTGTAAGTATGATCATTATCGCTCTTAATTCTTAGTAAGTAAATGGCTGTTGAAATTTTGACTTCGCGCTTAGAGTAAACGTCGTAATTAACTGCGCGCATGATAATAAATGAAAACAGCTGAGAATTATTGAAATAAATTTCGACGATATAAAATCTACTGAAATCTACACTTATTCAAGAGATCTGCAATAAAATTATTTCATAAATTTTAGTTCAAGTATTCCTATATTGAAAAGTGACTTTCAATGAGGCCAAATGCAAGCAGCATTGTGATAATAATTGTAAAAAAATTACTATGATCCCAAGAACAATTACAATCTTCCGCTCGTCTCAAGCAAATCTGAAGCCTTTTTCTAATTCAAAAGATCAACAATTCAAACGAACGCGTTTTCATAATTTTACACACGACAATGCTTTGTTTTAAACTTAATGATGATAAATAAAATAAAGTGACACATCCAGAAAATGCAGAAATATCTCATTCACAAAATACCACCCTTATAAAATTTAATTAAATTTTTTATCATTTTTGTTTTTTCCTGTGAAATATTTATACTGTCACATTTTGCGGTGAAGAGGGGAGGGGGGGGGGGTAGAAAATCTAAAAAAAGGAGGCGAGGTCGTTCTACATTGCCGACCTCCCAATTTGATTAACTAATAAGACAGTGATCGCCTTGTAGGTAAGAAGTTAAATAATTGGACTCAAATATCTAATCTTCAAATCGATAACATTATGTATTTACGATGCTATTATTAGAATAATTTATGCTTTCCAATGAAAGTTTAAAGCCTTTGGGCTTGTTTTATTTCGAAAATTTATGACTCGACAAATTTAGAAACATCACTTATAACTTTCCTGACGATGATTAAGTTAATACATGATTGTCCACGTGTCGAATTCATGCTTGAAGATACGTACCTTATTATGGGTACCCTAATTTATATATTCTTAAATCTTAATCCATTTATTATTATTGCTAAACTTGTACAGTTTTGATTTAATGAAAGAAAATGTTAAATGATGACAATTTTTGACCGTTTTATATAGAAAAGCATATATTTTACTCGCCGATTAGATAGGCACACCAGTTACAAAAATATAAAGTTTAAATTATATTTGTAAACGACCAAAGAATTTATAGCCTCCGTTTAATCAAATTGTCAATGTAGTTTATCAAGCAGTTTATCAAGCATTTTAATGGATGAAAATAACTAGCTAAACGAATATATATATCTACAGAGTGTATTTATTTGTAGAAAATGAAAAAGTATACATTAAGTAAATCCATAGAAAAACTGTAAAGAACAGTTAATA